>JASDQU010379947.1:0-11229 GCA_032191745.1 Picea mariana | reverse complement strand
TGAACCCTGAGATTTACTTACCCTGAGATCATTGCCTTACTATTCATTGTTGTCTTTGAATTCTTGTTGCACCAGATCCAACTGACCCAGGTTTGTATGTCGAACGAGCTCAGTGTTGCTGAGAAAATTGTTGAAGAAGTTATAATTGAATTAATGGCTGAGAGAGTCATGTCAGAACACAGAATATCTACAGGTGTACAGGCATTGTCCTCGGGCGTACTGCTAGCTCCCCCCTCCACTGCTCGAGTAGGACCATCCTGACCACCTTCGGAAAGACGATCTAAGCTAGGAAACGACTTCGCCACTGTGAAGATGATCCCAAGCATCTTGCATAAATATATCCCACCACTAAGTGGACCAGTGAATCGAGACTCTGTACCCAGAGACTTAGACTATGCTATAGTCACTACGTACCTCCCAAAAGGGGTGCGCATAGTTCATGATGACCAGAAAATGCTCACCACATTGAAATTCAGTGATTTTAACCTTGGAGATCGCAAGGTATACAGTATGATAGCTTCGCACAAGTATTTGACTATTACAAAAGGAAATAACCCCAATATTGTACCGCAGCAATGGACCCATAACCTTGCGTAGTCAACCCTCCTCAACGTAATGAAGATTCCACATTTTGTGAGGCATAAGGAAGTAAATGCCTCTGTTCGATTGTTTTTGTCCTGCTACCATGGAGGATACCTATTGTTGGACCAACGCATCACCGTGGATCCGATTCTGATCAATCAGATCACTGGGCTAAGCATGCATGGCCTTGACTCGCAGGACTTTTACCTTGGAAAGACCGCAGATCGTGCTCTCTCTCAATGAATAAAAGATACATATGACGATATGGAGAAAGGAACATGAGGTCACACGGTAGCCTCCATTGAGAATGCAACAGTATGCTTTGGTTGCTAGTTGATTGCAAGCAAGTTAGTTCGAAAAAAAATACCTACACAGGTGACCAGATTTGTAGTTGACCTCACAGGGAAGTGTGCGGAGGGACTACAAATGAACTGGGCGAAATACCTTATAAATCAGCTAGATCTTGACTGTAGACAAGTGCAGGACCAAGGGTATGAGTTCCACTTTAGATGGTTGCTCATACTCATCGCCTTGATCACATGGGAACTTCTCGAGGGAGCCACGTTTCCAAAGATTGAACCCTTTGAACCCCTGGTTGTGAAGTTCTGTACACTGTGGTACTCCAGCAACATGAACAAACAGTGGCAGTCCAATGCCATCTTCCATGCATACTACATTCAGTTGAGGAATTCCATTCAGTCTACACCATGCATTACACCCAACACTCTTCATAGGTTTTGACCTTTGATGAAATTCAGTGCAGATCGTCACTTCACCTACATCACAGCACATGTAGATGAGCACAAACATCAACTCCATTCATATTACAAGCTGACAGAAGATGACCTGGAGGAGATTACCAAGGAATGGTCAGTAGACCTCCTTGTTGCAGCAGACCTCCCAGAGATCTCCAACGTAGATAGCCCTGAAGCTATGCTAGATACACCAGGACCACGCAAGACTAAGAAGGATGTGGAAGTTCAAGATATCCACAACACATCCACAAAGATTGCTTCACTCTCACCTGCGAAGGGGGGTGATGATGAAGAAATAGGGTTCACAGAAGTTGAAAATATCAAAGGCGAGGTTACCCCGCCTAAGGACGAGGAAGATCCCTCCAAGAAAAGGAAGATTACCCCATCAAGGCCCTCATCCAGAAAGAAAACTAAGGCCACTTGGACCACGCTTAAGACTACGCTTACCCTGGATGATTTTGACTTCTTAATTTCCATGTTGAAGGATGTTTCATTAGAGCTCACAGAAAAGCAAGAAACAAAGCAGGAAGAACTATTCAACTGGATCACGGGCGAATTCAAAGAAGCACAACAGGCACTTTAGTCTAGCCAAGCAGTTTCTACAGGGCTGTTAACAATGGAAAAATTAGGAACAGACGATGAGCCCACACAGTTATGCCAGATTGTTGAGAAAGTCGAAGCTCGCCTTCGACGAGCTCAAGAAGACATAGTGAAAGCCACCTAGGCTTTGGCACAAGCACAGAGTGCACATGAAGAGCAATGGAGAAAGGAAGAACATGTGCATCTTGACTTACAGGTGAAATGGGAGGAGGAAAAAGCCTAGTTACAGCAGAGCAAGGACCTGTTGCTAGCAGCGCAACTTGAAACACAAGAAAGAGTTCACAAGGCACTGCGCTATGTGATGATCATAGAAGTGAAGATGGAATATTGTCTTCCACAATAGGTGACCCAACTGGAAGTAGTAATCCAACAACTTCAACAACGCATCACGGATCTGGAGCTCTGCACCATGCCTGAGAAACTCTAAGAGATAAGAGATCTAAGAGAAGCCACTACTTGAAACGCAGTCGACCGATTAAAAACTTTGGCTTTGGAATGTAGGCAGCTAAGCACCATAAGTGCCCAAACCTATGAAACCCTCACAGAGAATCCATAATTGCAGACATTGGAGGCACAAATCCACGAAGAAAAGAAGCATGCATATGTGCTACAAGCGCAGCTGAAGTCCATGACCCCAGTCGAAAGAATGAAGAGGTTCGCAGAGCAACGCACAACCCAACAACAAGTACACACACTGCAAAGTAAAGTAATGGACGTCTCTCAACGACTGCAACCACTCCAATAGAAGGCATGCCAACTGTTCGCCGAACTTGAAAGCCAAGGAGATGAACTTGAACAGGGTGTCATCACTACAGAACAACGCCTGGAAGGTCCACTCAATGACACAGTAATATAGGAATTTATTGAACAAGAGGTTGTCTCACTGCAGCAGGTCAAAGCCGCTCGAGCCAAGCTTGAGGCGTTCGAAGAAGAATTGGTCAGACCTGAGTGACTCGGGACGAGTCACAGGTGAGTGTTTGGGGCCTGTTGGCCCTTGACCAAGTTTAAGAGTACTCGGTCATACTTGACCACTTTTGGGGACTGTGACAACTTGCCAAAGATGGAGCACAATGCAAAGCAAAAATTAAGGAAGCAAGACCTATTTTTGGGTCCATTTTAGGGTTTTGGGTTGATGTAACGGGAAAGGGATGTTGGCCTGTGGGTTTACCCATGTTTAGGCCCATTTTGTAATCTATAAATAGATAGGCAATGTAAGAAATAGGAGAAGTTGTTGCTTAGTGCACTTGGTGATTGCTTAGTGCAAGTTGGCTACAGTGCTAAGAGTTGGATCTGTGTGATCAAGTATTGTAAGGCTCTGTGCATTTTGTGTAAGAATTGTAGAGCTGAGTGCAAGTTCCTATGAGAGACTATAGAAGGCTTTGTGCTGAGTGCAAGGAAGAAGGATCTAGTGAGCTGCACAAATCTTCTATCCTGTGTGAAGTAAGGGTCATTGAAGCTCTGTCCTGTAACTACTTGACCAAGATAATATAAACAAGACTTTGTGGATGTAGCCCTAGGGTGGGGGTGAACCACGATAACTATGTGTATAATGTTTTGTGCTTCGCTCTTATGTATTTATCTCTTTCTTGGCTAAGTACTTGATGTGATTAAGTAGATCTAGTTATGCATTGTGCTGTTGATGAATGAATGAACATTAGATCTGATATATGAGATGCTTAGTGCTTGATCTGTTGAATCTAACATATATTTCTGTGGATAAGTACTGAATCATTCTTAGTATAGTATTCACTGCGATTATTTGTGCCTTCTATGAAGTATATGAATGAATGTATTCTAAGGAATAACTGATGCTAAGTGTGCTGTAAGAAATATATTCACAGATCTGTGTCCCAGCTAAGGTTGCAGACACATGAGTCTTGCAACCACCCCTGCCTCTACCTCGAGTGAGACTTCATCTGCTTCGCATGTGTTGCTGAAAGGGCCGATAGTTAGGGCTTTCTTGGTGTGCTATTGAGCATTGAACCCTGGGTCTGCCCCTGTGTCCCAACAATGGATTATTTAAATAATAAAGAGAAGTGAAAAAATCAAGAAATGATAAAGTAAGATGAGAAAATCAAGAAGGAATATTTAAATGATAAAATATTGGAGAAATTTCTATTTATGGAAAGTGGTTAANTGGGTTAAGTGACCTAAAAATGGGTTAAGTGACCTAGAGGATGAAAGTATAAATAAGATAGAAATGGTCTCTTGTAGATCATACTTTTTGTGGATCAATGGAGAGCTTCTTGTGAGAATATCTTTTGGAGTATTGATGAAGAGCTTCTTAAGCATTTTTGGTGTGGAACAATTGAAAATACTAAATATCTATAGGTGAATGAGGTAACCAAGGATATCTAAGTCTAATTTCAGAAGGAAGGTGAAGAAAAGAGGGCTGAAATTGAAGGGAGGATAAATTCTTTTGATGATGCTTTCTAAGGTATGTTATTTACAGGTCATCTCACCATTTTTGCTATGAATTTTTTTCTATAATGATTTAGACTGTGAAATTTCTATTCCATTGAGAAAACATACCCAAGTATCTGTGGTAAATTTTTTATCTTGTGGGTCGTTTTATTTTGGGACTTACAGTCCGTGGAATATAGGGTTTGTGGCTAGTCCTGAAACTAGTCAAAAATAGGTGTTTCGGGTAAAAATGTCATAACTTCTTCATAACAGATCCAAATTTAGTGAGACAAAATGTGTTGGTTAGGGTACAATATGTAGTATGTTTTATAATAGTTTTAGATCAATTCAATGAAATTTTTGTGTGGGGAACGCTCTACAAGGTCTCTCTCTAGAATAAGACAAAATTCAACAAGGTATGCCATTTTTGCTATAACTTATTTTCTAAGAGGTTCCAAGTAGTGCCACCTGGAGGAATTGCATAAAACACACTGAAGAAAATTTTATATCAGTTTCAGAACTTTATTCATTACAGGTACAAAGTTATGATTATTTCAAGTTGGGGTTGTTGACTAATCCAAAACTAGTCATGGTTGAGACAAGCAGTGGATGAGTTGGAACATACATGAGGTGTATAGTTGATGATGTTGGTAAATATTGATAAGTAGTTGACACATGGTTTTTATATACTTGGTACATGGTTGGATGCACTTGTTTATGGTACAGGTTGATTACAGGTTGTTTGTCATAGGTTGGTGCATGGATGATGGTCTTGTTTATGTTGACAGATTGATATCTGTTGAGGATTGTTGCCTCATATCAGTTGGTGCTGAGAATGTAAGCTGAGTCTTTCATATAGAGCTGGTTCTCTTGTAGATTTGTACTCTATTTAGTTGTTGCTGAAAAACCCCCGGATTGAAGTCCATAATAAAAAGAAAAATTGTACATACATCTTGTGTTCTTTGTGTTCCTTGTGGAGATGATTTATTGATAATATGTTGCTGATATGTATTCAAATCTAACTAATTATAAATGACAACAATGAGTAATGAGAAAATGTTGAATGTTAACTAAGGAGTTTTTGTGTAAGAGGGAAGTTTTGGGAAAAAGATCCCTACACTCATTCACACCCCACTCTAAGTGTGGTAGGTGTGTACAATAGTGAGAAGGAGTTGGACTTAAGAATGTGAGATCCTACCAAGTCTGAGAGTGATGAGGACTCTCTCAGCTTGGTCTGAGGTAACCCATCAATGAGGATAATGGGACCAAGAAACACAATATAGTACAACTAAGCCCTAGAATAAAGGTGCTTATGTCAATTGGGGAAAGTATGCTAGCACCTAGGAATAAGAGGAAATCCCAAGGATAAACATACAGAGTACAACAACCAGAGCTATTGATCCAAATCCGATCCAAACAAGAAAAATTGGTTATTGGCACAGGCTAGACTAGGATGATCAACATGAGCAATATTTAAGGCTATGAATGATGAAGGATATTAAATTTTTGGTGTGAAGGGCCCCATGTCATCATGATTGATGTCTACTCGTGTATTCAATGTAGTCTAAGTCAAACATATGAGATGTGAAGTTGGAAAGTATATTTTTGTACATAAAGAAATAATGTATTAAGAAAATATGAGACTTTCATGAGATCCTTTTCCCTTGGCAGAGAAGACAAATAAAGAAAGAGAAAAAGGATAAATGGAATGGGGATAAGTTGAATCATTGGGGACACTTAACCTTCCAACCATTCTCCCATTCAACCTAATCTCATATATGATGTTTCCCCACAATGAGAGAGGGGTTCTTTGGTTGTGAATGAAGTGAGGAGGTTTCCTAGAAGTCACTGGGGAACATATATATGAACCACAAAACCTATAACTTTCCCATTGCTACCTAATAAAGAGCTCGATCAAAGCCAATTGAACGCTAGTTTTCCCATTTGGGTTTCTAGGGTAAATTATGAGTTTTGTGTGTGGTTATGGTTTATGGTTTTCATTTTTTTTGAATGGTAATGGTGTGCATTGTAATTTAATGGTTGTTTATATATCGTTTTAGTAAAGAGAAATATGTGCCAGTTGTGATTTGAGGTTGTTTTCCATGGATACGGTTCCCATGGGCTAGTAAGCTAGTCTAATAACTCTCTAACCACGCTCATACATCCATTTTGAAGTTTGGAAATTGAAAACTCTCCTTCCAAAGCTATTGTTGTTTACCTGGAAGTTTCTATTTTAGTTTTAATAGTTTTTGGGGAATTTTCTCTCACTTTCAAAGTCAAATTTGTTGTTATTTGGTGTCTACACTTTTTCCATAGGTCGTACATTACAATTCAACGTTTCTAGGAATTTTTCCTTTTCCCATCAGCTATATATAGACCATGCTTAAAATTTTAGCATTGTTTGGGAGTTTATTATTGTCCCGCGATCCATAAACATGTTTTTCTTCATTGTTGATTGTCCAATACACTCCATAAAGGATGTTTTGTCATCATTGGTCACCAAATTCTCCCTATGGACAATTTCCTTCATTTTTGGGTATCCAATTCGCCCTTTAGATGTTTTCCTTCTTTGTTTGGTAACCAATTCTCCCTCTAGAAATTTTCTTCATTATTGGTTATCTATTTCATTCCTATGATCATTTGTCTCCATTGTTGGTCAACCTAACTCATCTGTTGAGAATTTTACTTCATTGTTGGTTGACGCCTTCTGCCCGAGACATTTTTCCCTTCTTTATTTGACCAACTACACTTTTTAGTCGACTATATGTCCTATCTGATCAGTTGGGTTTCTTTTCTTGTTCGATTCATCTTCTTTGGTTGATTGAGCATGAATATATTCAACTTTCCCATTTCATAATTGAATTTCCCCTTTCCTAGTCTATTTCCCACTTCCTAGTCGATTTTCCTGTCATTTGGTTGACTCAACTTTTGGGTGGTCAACTGGTTTACTATTTGGTCAAGCTAACTACTGGGTGGTCGACTAGTCAATTGGCTAGTCAACTTGAATATTGCATTTCCTAGTCGATTTTCCGTCAGCTAGTGAGAGCTAAAGAAATATAAAAAATAATTGTTGTTGGGCATAGGAGTGTTTTGTTTAATTGGGGTGTGAATTGAAGTTGCTATATTTTAGTATCAAGCTAATGGTCCTTCTCACAAGCCTTTACATTCAAAATTATAATTTTATTACAAAGGATTATATGTTGGTGAAATGGATAGTCTATAATCCTTCTGTTTATGGATCATCTACATCTCTAGAAACAAATGTTTTGGATAAAACATGTGGGGAAATACTTGAAGGGAAAATCCATCTCAAGGGTTGGAACAACTCACACATGTCTAGGAATATGGTACAATGAATTGAACCACCGAACCATCAAGTGTATGAATATCAATGGTGCAATAATGAGTTGAAGTAGAGAACGTGAGAAACAACCAAGTCAAGGAAAAATTGTGTCATTTTTTCATGCAACTAATTTCAGATCTGAAAATTACTTCCAAGTGATAAAAATAGTAAACCCTAGTTGTTATCACTGAACAATTTTACATTGAAATTATGATAGGAAATTACAGTAGAGGAAACAATAAGATCATATATAAATCATCCAAGCACTTGATACACAAAATTTGTGTTATGTTAATTAGCAATTTCAGAATTTTTTTGAGGGAAAAATTATCCCTCCCAGCAACCATAAAATCACCAAGTCTGAGGACAAAATATGTCCTTTGGAAAACCACAAAATTCAGAAAATTTCCTGAAATTTTTTATCACTTGCAAACTTGTTGATTTAACTCTACTATGATGTTGATGTCACCCTATTATATGGACTTATCAAACATGTGATCCGTATGGATCTATCACATGTGCAACCTGTATAGGTTGTACCTCACATGTGGCATATTGCATGGATTTGTATGGTCCGCATGTGTGTTATGTACAATTTGTACCACACGTGCAACATGTTATTCTTAGTTGTAGTCTTTTCATTCCACACATGCATCCTTCCTTGCCTCACACATGTGGTCTCCCTGCCAAGAACATAAAAATAAGATGTTCAGAAACCCGAGGCCAGATTTCCTAGGTGAAAAACTCTCCTTGTTGAAGTCGCCATGCTCCCTAGAACAAGTGCTTACTCACTTATTCTAGCTCCATAATGTCACAATGGTATGTCATAATATCCTCCTATATTTTTATAAGAGTCTAATGTGAGTTTAGAAGTCCTTATATTACTCTAAGGAGACCTCCACTAAACTCATCATTAAATTATAATATTTAATTCTTCTTTGTGGGTGTGAAACCCCAACACAAAGCCCATCACCAAACCCATGAATCCCCAACTCAACTCCAAGGGTGTTTTCACTTAAAACAAATTGTGATATGGTGCCCAAGAATATTCCCACATGCTTGAAACCATGGATACTTGTGGGAATACCTCCTAAAGCTACAAAAAACAAAACTCCCTCTTAGCGAGGGAAGTATTCTCCACCGCTCCTAGCTTGTCTCTAAAGTACAAAACATTCCCATTTACTAGGGGTTTGGTGAGAATATCTGCAATATTGTCATCTGTGGTAATGTATTGGAGCTTCACAACTCCCTTTTTCACCTTGTCTTTGATGACATGGTATCTGATCTCAATGTGTTTTGACCTATCATGAAACAATAGATTCTCTAAGGGTTTGATACAATTCTAATTGTTGCAGGGAATCACAGTAGGCTCCAACTCCTAACCAAATAACCCTGCAAGAATCTTACGAAGACAACTAGCCCCGAAAATTGCCAAACTTGTTGCCATATATTATGCCTCTGTTGAACTGAGTGCCAGAGAAGTGTGTTTCCTACTGAACCAAGAAACCATTATTGATCCCAAGATGAAGCATCCACCAGAAGTTCTCTTCCTGTCATCTGCACTACCTTCCCAATATGAGTCTAAATATCCATGCAACCTCACTCCATCACCTCTGATATATCTTAGACCAAATCTAACAGTACCCCGAAGATACATGAGAACATGTTTTGTTGCTGCCCAATGCACCTGCCTCGACTCAACCATGAACTGACTCAAGGTGTTGACAACAAAAAAAATATACGGTATGGTGTTAACCAGGTACATCAACAACCCAATCAACTTCTTGTGCATCATGGGATCCACCAAGTTTGAATATGAAGCCCTTGTCATATTCAGTTTGGTGGTCATAGGTGTAGTCATGGAATTACAATCCATAATATTGAACCTCCTCGGTATCTAAATTGCATAATTCCCTTATTTGAGGAAGATATCACATGGATATTTCCACACCTCTAATCCTAGGAAGTAATGCATCAAACAAATTTCCTTCATCTCAAACTCTAAATCCAATTCTTTCTTGCACCTGGAAATGAGCTCCTCATCTCCCATGAGGAATAAGTCATCGACATATAACACCAAAATGAGAGGATACTTACCAACCTATAGGATATATAGGTTGGGGTCTGCTTCACTCTTGGTGAAGCCCATGCTCTACAAATACCCATCAATCCTTGAGTACCATGCCCTAGGTTCTTGTTTGAGTTTGTACAATTCCTTCTTCAATATAAAAACATGAGATTTCCTCCCATGTACCTAAAAACCTTGAGATTTCTCTATGTACACCTCCTCCTCAATCACACCATTGAGGAATGTTGTCTTTACATCCATATGATGTATCTTCCATCCCATAACCAAAGCAAGAGAAATAAAATCCATGATAGAAGTATACATGGCGATTGGATCAAAGGTGCCCTCATAGTCCACTCCCTCTTTCTGGGAGAACCATCTAGCCATGAACCTTTCCTTATACTTCTTGATGCTACAATCTGCATCATTCTTGATCTTATAGATCCTCTTGGAAGTCACCACAAACTTCCCTTCTAGTCTCATAAATATGTCCCAAACATCATTCTTCATGATTGACCGATACTCCTCCATCATGACATCCTTCCAAACGTTCGCATGTTTCCTCCTCAAAACTGGAAGGCTCAAAATCAATGATGTAAGGACCACATATCTAGAAAAAATATATGAAGGCCTACTCTCCCTAAATGTTCCTTTGGGCGATGCATGCCCCTCGGCATCCTTCAACGTATATTGAAGCCATCTAGGCCTTACATCTTCATCACTAGGAGAGCCCACTAGATCCACTGACTCCTCTAACTCTTCCTCATGGATTAAGGATTGATCCTATGCACTGGATAGAATGTTACTCTCCTAAACCTTTTGAGCCTCCTTCTCATCACCATCTATTCTGGTCTCATGGGACCTCCTAAAAGCCAAATCCTCCTCAAACTTGACATCCTGACTAACCTCAATGTGTCATTGTCATAGAATCTAGATCTAATAAGCCTTTGAAGTCTCATTGTATCCCAAAAATATTCCCTTCCTACGAGAAGGTTCCAACTTTGTCCTCTTCTCCTTAGGAACATGGATGTAAATTGGACAACCAAAGATCCACAAATTCCCTATCTCTTGTTTCACATCTGTGAATGCCTCTTCAGGAGTCTTGTCCTCCAAGATCCTATGAGGAATCATTTTTTGAACACAAAATATCATGTTACATTCTTTTTACTAAAGAAACATGGCTAGATCATAGTCATGCAACATCACCTTGGAAGCCTCCACTATGGTCCAATTCTTTCTCTCTGCAACCCCATTATGTTGGAGGTTGAAAGGAACTATCAAATATCTATTAATCCCTTCCTCCTTGTATAAATCTCTAAAATAATTGGAAGTATACTCGCCCCTATTATCTAACCTAAAACATTTGATCCTCTTCCCAGTCTGATTCTCCACCAGAGCCATGAACTCCCTGAATCAATTAAATACCTCATCCTTGGTCCTCAGGAAGAATATCCATGTCCTCTTTGAATAATCATCAA
>JASDQU010379943.1:0-11236 GCA_032191745.1 Picea mariana | reverse complement strand
CCAACCATTCTTCTAGGATAACTCAATCCACAAAGCATCTTATCGTGAGGGCTTTCACCATAAGGGGAACACTTTGGAGTTCATCCATTTGTGCACGTTATCAATCATGGTAAGACAATAATGAGTCATCTATACATTTTTCAACAATGCATCATGTACCATTGAAACCACATCGATCCATCTTCATCATGTATCAATGACAACTCATTTATCCATCTTCATCTATGCATTGTCATCAAGGACAATACATATTACATTACATCAATCATCAATCAATCAATCCTTTGGCATCAATCAATTACTTGACATAAATCAATAAAATCAATCAATCAAACCATTGGCATCGATGACAACATGATCCAACAATCTCCCCCTTTGGCATTGATGGCAATACCAATATTGATGTCAACACCAATTACCAATTATTGATGTCAACATGTAGATAAAGCATGCTCTACATCAATAGTCAATGTGACTATATCTCCCAATAAATAATCATAAATTACATCAATGTGACTATATCTCCCCTTTGACATCAATGGAAAAGGGCCATTTTCATCTTGGGGTTGCTCCCCCTACTTGAACTTTCCCTGGGGATTCTCCCCCTGTCTGAGTGCCTTTGATTTTCCTCTGAATAATCTCACTCATTTTGAACAAGGGATATCACTCTGATGTAATGCTAAAAATACATCGAACATACTCCCCCTGTGAGCATCGCTCCTCCTAGAATTATGCCTTTGTGCTCTTTCTTCAAATATAGGGATCTTTTCTAGGTATGCATATGATAAATATCTCCTCTTAGAATCATGCGAAGAAAAATGACTCCCCCTATGGGTATGTCTCCCCTATCTTCTCCGTGAGATGATCAATGTGATACCATATAATGAACCTTGGATTTTTTCATGCATCAAACTCATGCTATAACAAGCATCATGAAGCAAAGGATATGTCAACAATGAAATAAAGAATCATGAGAAAAATATCAACCAAGCACATCCTGTACAAAAATGTGTGCTCATCATGCACAACACCTATGTACATCAACCATGTACATCAACATCATGCAATGTGCCAAAAGATATCATCTATGGAATATATCGATCATATGCCTCTATCAATATAACAACATGTGAATCTACCAATATGACAACCATGTGTCATATCACTTATGATATGTCTCCATCATGAACCAAGTTCCACAATCATGTATCTTAAACAAATACCAATTTTTGTTTTGATCAAGTAGTACCAATGGTGTAGTATCATCAAGAATATGCCATCTATGAGTGTACCAAACATGTATCAATTATAGATCAATCTATGAATCATCAATGATGTACAAAATTATCACTTCATCAACTCACCAACCACTTGTCTCAATGTGTAGCCCATCCATATGCTAAATGCATGCATCAAGCTTTCCAATAAGCAAGCTTCCAATACATTATCAAGATATATCACATAGCCAAGGTCTCATAACTTCACTATCATAACCAATTGTTACACATGATTTTGGTCACTTGGGTGATGTCTCAACAGTGATGTATGCAGGCTCCCAACAAGGACTTTTTGCCTGAGAAAAGTGGCTCCTATCTTCTTCCAAAAACATAATTTTAAGATGAGTTCGCAGGCTGCCTATGGTCTAGGGTGAGAGAATCCTTCATTATCGCAGGCCACCCACACTTAGGGTGAAAACTTCTCGTAGTCTACTCCATATATAGGGTGTGCACCAGTTTTTAATCTTGGAAAGGAGAAGAGGTCTCGAGGGTTCTAGAAGGGAATCTTCTAGAAAATGAGTTAGCATTCGCATGGTTGTCATTCTACTCACTTCTCAGATTTGATGGGATCATCCTCATCCATGTAACCATCTCTCCTTCTTCTATATATTGAAAGGTTTCTCATGGAAAAGGTTAAGCAAGATTGAATGAAGAATTGGTGAAAGAATTGTGTGAAGAACCTTGCTTGGATAGAAGCTTGAAGACTCTACTTGGTCTATCAAGAGGAACTGGATCTTCTTCATGCAAGTATAGAGAAAGTGTGTGTGTTGGAACCAAGGATCTCCGAAAGGAAGATAGCAACATCAAGGTGATCAGGTTGTATCTTCTACTTTCAATTAATATGATACAGCGACATTCCCTTTCCCATAAAGTCACTCTTACTTTATTGTGTAACTCCTTGATCATATGCATAAGTTGACATTGAATATAATATGCTATCTTCACTTTGGTTGGTTTGTGTTGTCTTGGACTTGACTTCACGAGAGCACCGGAGTGAAGCGGGAACAACAGAGACCTAAGGAAGCGATATCAAGGTATGTCACTTATTCCTTCTCTTTAGTAGATTCAATGACTACAACTTAGGGAAAGAGTCATGTCCTGTCCTATTTTGTTCTAGATCCAAGTGGATCTAGGGAGATCTGTTAGTGTCTGCACCTACCTATTTGTCCGATAACAAAATCGGTGACTCCACTAGGGATGCAAGCCATTTTTGGTGGTTTTTGGTGGTTTTTCCTTGGCCATTTTCTCTTAACTTACCATTTTTCATTTCCATCAATCTCTGAGTCTTGAGGAGACCCTGATAGGCTCTTTGGGTCCAGAAGTTCCTTAATGTTTTTTGTCTTTTTCCAAAATTTTGCTTGGTTTCAAGCCTTCTCGCACTGCATCCTTCTATAGTCTGCGAGAACCACTAGAGTTCACACCCTGTTGTTCAGTTCAGTGAGAAATTCTCGCACTCTGCCTTTGTCTAGCCTACAAGAATCCTTCATTCTCGCACTGCACCTCACTGCCAGCCTGCAAACCCACTTGCAAATTTTTGGATTTAATCCCTTTTTTCCCTCAGATGCCCAGATTTGTTTGTGTGTCTTAAAAGAACTTCTCTAGCCAGTGATTGATTGTTTCTTGAATTCGAATTTCATGAATAATTAGTCTTCGGAAATTGAAATCTCTTCTCGTTCATTTTTTCTTAATTGTTACCTCTTGACCTTTTCTTAACAAGGATATAATCTCTGGTTTTGAAATCCAAGTGCTTTTTTGGTTGGGAGCCAGTGATTGGTTTAAAAGTTGGGGTTAATTGTCTTTTTCAATTGCTAATTACTTGAAATTTTTTTATCCATATGCATTTGAAGAGACTAGTCTTGTCTGTTTGTTATTTTTGTCTTCATTGAAAGATTAGTTTGGGTGTTTGTTGGGTATTTCTTTTTCATTGGTTTCTTGTTTTTTCTTAGTTCCACCACTGTTGTTTGGTTTCTAATAAAAAATTAAAGACATTTTCTCTTTTTTAAGCAACTTTTTATTCAAAAATATTGGCATTCAATTGTTGAAATAGAACGAATAGATAATTTTCATTGTTCATGATTGATTGATATTGCATTTTAGAGAAGATCATACATCATAGTCCATATTGTTCCAGAAAACTTCTCTTTCCCTCCTGTAAATAGGATTCATCGAACAAAAAAATTGTATCATTCATTCGTATCTATGCATTGTTGGGTCAGAGTCTCACACAACATCAGTTTCATTTCTGTCTCCTTTGAGTAACAACAACCTTTAACAATATTGCACAATTTTAAAATTTAACTAGTAACTTTTTCTAGGGCTCTTTTACACCAACATTAGCTAGGCTAGAGCTTTGGAATAGGTAGTGAGACACACTCTCCAAAGCACAAAACATACAATAGTATCTTGTGATAAGGAGTGTCAAATTCCATTTGTAGCATTTTGTCCTGGGAAGCCCTTCTCACACAAGGTTCAAACCTGAGGTCGCATCGATATTGATAGAGTTACTCACTTTGCTTTGTTGATATTGGTGTAGAGATTGGATGTATTACGGGGGTCACTTGGAGGTATAGCCACAATGATGAGTGGAAGCCTCTCAAACTGATTTTGGGCTAGGTACCTTGCCCTTTCATGTGGATTGGATTGTCAACTGTTCCCCCAGGCATTATTGTTGTTAGTGGTAACCTTAGTAGCCTATATTCTTAGGGTCTTACACAAGGTGAATGTGAAGGGGCAAGTATTCACCGTACCTAGAATCGATGTTGGCCAAACTCACTCAGGATCCTTGGAGGGTATACCCACAATTATGTGTGGGAGCTTGCACCAGGGTGTAAGTCCGTTAATAAGGTTGTCAATGTAACTTTTCTTTTCCACCCTAGTCCAACCCCTTCTTGTCTCGTCGTCGCGACATTGGATTTCATCACCAACTAGTGAATTCAGAATTAGAAGGTCTTGTTTGCTTGGTTTTGCTTCCTAGATTTTTACTAGCGCATGTTGTTTGTTCACCCATATTGACCATAGAATTTCCTTCGTAAGTTTCTAACTCAATAACAATTGACCCTCCATGCCGTTCACATAGAATGCAAGGCTTACGCCCAAAAAATATGGAAGGTTGTCAACCCTTGCCTACCAACTCACCGAAGGGCTCTCCTCAATAGAGTGAAGTCCAAGATGTTTCCACTCCACAAGTGGAAAGAAATAACTCTTTAGAACGGTTCCGAATTACCAATTCTCGAGAGGACTTCCGACTTCATCCCAACTCTGAGAGACATATTGTGCGAGTGAATTCTTCCGGAGCCTTAGTTGTTCAATCTTCTGGATCACCAACTGGACCTTTCCTAGGAATTGAGGGTCAAGACCCTTTTTGGACTACTGGCATTTTTAGACAGGATCTCTTTGGCTCAGGAGAAGGCATTGATATCACTGTCACACCTGAGCTTCCCGAAACATCTAATCTAGATGCAGTACCTTTTACTACTGCTTATTATTTTCCTGGTACAGAAGATCCGTGAGCTAACCACATCTTGACTCTCCCTCTACAAATGGTCCATTACACAGATACGATGAGTCCTCACACCAGGATTACCGTGACTAGCCAAGCCCCCATTGGCACACCGCTTTCACCTAGAGTCACCCTAGCACTTCTACCTGGATATCGTGCATTGAATGCTTCTATTCCCATGCCTACACAAATCACATCCGGAACTCCTGGTGGTCCCACTCCTTCTGGTCACCATCTTCCCGGTTTCATTTCGACACTTCCTACACCCCCTTTCAGAGGACCTCCTCCATCCCCTATCAGAGGCATTGATCCTAGTGGCACCATCCTGTCTTTCACACCTAGTTACCATATTCCTATTGGTGGACAATTTCACCAAGGAGGCCAAACTCAACCCCCCCTTGCAGGACAAATCCCAATTGGGACACAACCCCCGATTGGAGGGAAACTCCCACCGACCCCACCCTATGGAAAAAACATACCTCCATCCTTGGCCCAGTATTGGAATCATCTTATGCAACATAATCCTCCACCGACTGGGGGGAAACAGCCTCAAACGAGCTTCATCATACCCCCTAGTACAGGCCAACCCTATCCAGGTACGTCTAATCCTATTTGGGGCTCGAATGCTCAACCCCACGCCCCTGTTCAAGGGTACAACACTATGAGTTACTTGCCTCCACACCAACAACTGAATCTGCCCAGATGCTCGCATTATATGCAGATTGCTTATGGTCCCACTGGTTTGCCAATGGGACTTCCTCCCCAAAGTCACCAGTACCCGCATGTGAATAGACAGTTACCTTTTTTATCCACCCTGGACCTCTCGGATCTGTCGAGGATTTTAAACAATCTGATCCGTCACTCTCCTCAATGGCCCGCCATACCGGCCAAAATACCATCTGACATCCCTAAATTTGATGGCAAACCGGGAGAGGAATCGAACAATCATGTAATGAATTTTCACCTTTGGTGCTCATCCAACTCCTTGATGGATGACTATTCGTTTACACATTTTTTAGCGAACCCTCATGGATTCCACCGCGAAGTGGTATATAGAATTACCACAAGGTTTCTTCACTGACTTCAACACCCTTGCTATGGCTTTCCTCACCCACTACTAGTTACCGATCCACCATGAAATGGGGACAAAGATTTTGAGTTCTTTCAAACAAACCAAAGTCACTCATATCTCCAATCACATTCATGAGTGGTGACAAAGACGACGTCTCATAAAACTCAAACTTCCTGATCAGTTGTAGGCAGAGTGGTTCATGAAATCATTCGTGAATGACATCGGTCGTGACATCGCCACGGGTGAAGTTGTCACAGAAGAACAGGCCATTAGTTGTGCTCAATACCTTGACCTCGTTTACTCATAAATGGGTAGTCTTTATGACTTACTCCCCGATACGCCTCATCCTTCTACTTCCACCACTTCAAATACTCCTACTACTTCTCATGCAGTTAACGGTGTGATTTCCACTTTCCATGCCCAACCGCATTCTATCCAAACCTCTAGCAACAACCCCAAACCCATTTCTTCTAATGTTCAAAATGCTCCATCTCCTACCCCTCCCACCAGCAATACTTCTAAGGTAAATGTTGTTCAATCTACCCCCACTAGTAAAAACAAATCCATAAAGAGAAAAGGGTAAGAATAAGGAGGACAAAAATAATTTGCAAGCAAAGAGAACCAAAACATCACCTGTTGACGATAGAGATAAGTGCAAACCCCGATACACTTGTCTTATCTGTAATGATGATCAGTACACTAAGGATTGTCCACAATGAGATGAGGTTACTAAGTTCCTTCAAAGAACCACGAAATCCCCCACTCCGGCCGTTTTGTCACAACCCTTCCCATCTCAAAAACAGACCCTATTGGTCATTCATGACCAACCTTCCCCCTCCAATACATCCTATGTCTTAATGTGTACAGGTGATTCAAAGTAGAATGACATCACACTTACCACTCAAGCCAAACATTATTCTTCCTCGAAAGAGAAGATTGATGCGATACCTCCTTCGTTGGTCCAACCATCTCCCACGACTCCACCTACCAATGGTCCTCTTCATCTCAAACGACCAAGCCTCGACACAGTTCTTCGCCCTCCTTCAAAGGGCGTCGTTTGGAAATCATATTTCAATCCTCATGCCTGTACTGCCTAGAACTACAATATTGTTGAAGATCTGGCCCAAGCACCATCCACGATGTCATCCCTCGAAGTCCTTCAAAGTTGTCCTATACAATGGAATTCATTGTTGAAAGATATCGGTGGAATCGACCCTACGGATACGAATTCAATAATTATTTACTTGGAAGATCACATTCCAAGGTTACCCCCTCAACTCACATTCCAAATACAAGTTCTTTTCTTCGAACAAAACATTTTTAGAACAGTTATCGACGAGGGTGCCTCGACGTGTGTCATGTCTATTACCTGCTGGAAATCCATCAACTTTCCTTCTTTTACTGAATCCCACAACACACTCAAAGCCTTTAATGGCTCTAGTTTTAAGCCTTACAGTGTCCTCCCTTCATTGCCAATTACGTTAGAAGTCAAAACGGTCCAAGTTGAAGTGGAGGTGTTTGATTCTCCTCTCGTAGTTGGATTGATTCCATGCACGCAGTTGTGTCGACTCTTTTCCATGTCGTGCATTTTCCACATCAAGGAAAGGTAATTACCATCTACCAATTAGCCTTCTCTAACTCGGATGCACATACCGACAATGTACCGTTCATTGCCAAAACCCTCCCCGGATATGAGAACATCGGTGTGGGTCTTCTTAAAGACTCCTCATTAATGGGTACCTTCCCCATCCCACCACCTGATGTTCCACATCCGTCTGTCGCCTCAATCAACATGATCTCCACCTCTATTCATGGAGCCCCTACGTCTCATGACCCATGGATGGTACCCAAGCCTGATTATCATCTTCGTTATGGCCACGAAATGCCTTTGAGTTAGGTCGAATCCGCCTATCAGGCCATTCAATCAGCAACCCCTTCTACCCCCTCTCTTGGTGATTTATCTCCAGATCCTTTCCGCGTCATTTTTCCCACAGATGAGATGGTTATGTCTATTCTATAAGACATCCCCTAGGACAATGTACATCATCGTTCCATCCTCTTCCTGGAACAACACACCATTGAGGGTTACCAACGGATCGTGACCTCATCGACCGTTGTCGTCATTTCTACCATTACCGATGCTACACACGATGTGTCTTACAAAGGGAACTTAAGTAATATCTCACCCACCATCCCCCTTGACATATCCATACAACCTGGAATTGTCAAAAATGTGCATATCGGAGCTTCATGTTCCCCTGATGAAATTGTCACCTACAAGTCGCTTTTGAAAGAATTTCGTGACGTCTTTGCCTGGAGCTATGAAGAAATGCTAGGTATTGACCCCGGCATTGTGATACATGAGATAAAGACATACCCAAACACTAAACCCTTCCAGAAATGACTTCATCTTGTCCACCCACGTAAAGCAGACACTATCAAGCTTGAAGTCGAGAAACTTATCAAAGCTGTCTTTATTTACCCGGTGGCTCTCATTGACTGGGTTTCCAATCTTGTCCCGATCGACAAGAAACAAGGCACAATCTGTGTGTGTGTTGATTATAGGGATATTAGAAAAGCATGTCCTAAAGACAACTTTCCTACCCCCTTCGTCGGCCAGATCATCGATGATGTGCCGGAAGTGAAATATTCTCTTTGATGGATGGTTTCTCCGGATATAATCAAATCAATATCGTTCCCATGGACCAACATAAAACCTCTTTTATTTGTCCTTGTGGCACTTTTGCCTATCGGAAACATACTTTCGGTTTAAAAAATGTTGGCACATCTTTTCAGTGCACTATGTCTTACGCCTTCCATGATATCAAGCACATCGTGCAGCCATATCTAGATGACTTACCCGCTCATTCCATGCACCGTGTAGATCATCCAATACACCTCCGAGCCATTTTCCTTCGATGTTGGTTTTACCATATATGCTTGAATCCTCACAAATGCATTTTCTGTGTCGAATCCGGCCGACTTTTAGGATTTATTGTTTCACATCAAGGGATCCAGGTAGATCTCTTGAAGATAGAGGTGATTCTCAATCTCCCTCCTCCTTCCTCACTTTGCCAGTTACAAAGTTTGCAAGGGAAGGAAAAATTTCTTCATCATTTCATCCCGAGCTATGACGAGCTAGCTCTTGGATTTACATGATTGCTCAAGAAAGGGTCTGAGTTCGTATGGGATGCCACTACCAAAAAATATTTTGAATCTTTGAAACTATCTCTGACACGTACCCCACTTCTCTTCCCACCTGATTACAGTTGCGATTATTTCCTCTACCTCACAGCCTCGGACTACACCATCGTTATGGTTCTCATCCAGGAGGATGATTCTCATGATGAACATGTCATCTATTACTTGATTCGAAGTCTTACGCCTATCGAGACCAAGTATTTACATGTTGAAAAACTGGCCTTGGCAGCCGTCTAAGCAGTTCAACCTTTCCGACACTATATCCTCTCTCGCAAGACTATGGTAATTTCTAACTACAACCCTATGCAACACATTCTTACACGTCAACTTCTAGGGGGAAAATACTCCAAATGGATCATGATACTCTAGGAGTTTGACTTAGAATTCGAATGCACTAAGTCCAAGAAATGCTTAGTGTTTTCTGAGTTGATATTCGACTTTCCCTACTCTGAGACGAAAAATGTAGCAGCCGATTCATTACCTGATGAATCCCTTTTCCTGATTAGTTCTGATGATCTTTGGTACGGAGATACCATCATATATCGCCAAACCCAGACTTTCTAGCCCAATTTGTCTAGTACTGACCATCGTCGAATACGCTACCAAGCCCATCAGTATATTATCCTTAGTGATACTCTTTATCATCGTGGGATTGACTCCTTTTTTTGACACTGCCTCATGTTTGATGAACCCGAGAAATCCCTAAATGACTACCATTCTAGAGCCTATGGTGGTCATATGTCTAGGTATGCTACTACCTAGAAGATCTTACGCACAGGGTATTTTTGACCTTCTTTATTTAATGATTGTATAATTGCCATCCAAAAATGCCACACTTGCCAGACCTACAACAATAAAATACAGTCACACCCTGCTCCTCTTCATCCTATGGTCTCCGTTGGTCCTTTTGCGAAATGGGGTATCAATTTCATGACATGTCACCCTCACTCAGGCGGGGGGCATGGACACATTATTGTAGCCATAAATTATTTTATAAAATGGGCCGAGGTGATGCCGAAATTTGACAACACCAGAAATACCGTAGCATTATTCATATTCAATCACATCATAGCTCATTTTGGTGTTCCTCGGACTATCATCACTGATCACGGTATCCACTTTAGAAACTTCATGATGTCTAAAATCACTGAAAAGTTGGGTCTTTGCCATGAAAACTCAACACCCTATTACCCACAAGCCAACAACCAAGTTGAAACAATTAACAAATTCTTCATTACCATGCTTCAATGAATGATAGGGCTTCACAAAATGAGTTGGCACACGATGTTGTTTTCAACATTGTGGGCTTACTGGACATCCGTTAAGTCTGCTACTAGGTTTACACCATTCCAGTTAGTCTATGGTCTAGAAGCCATCCTACCGATTGAATGTGAGATACCCTCCCTAAAACTAGTCGTCGAACTCCTACCAAACACTTCTATCGAAGAAGAATGTTTGTTGTATCTCATGTGATTAGACGAAACTCGTCACGATGCCACCCTAGTCATAGAAGCCCAGAAGAAATGCATCAAAGCCTAGTATGAAAAAGATGTCAAGCCTCGTGTTTTCTCTGAAGGTGATCTGGTTCTCCTTAAGGAACAAGATCGGGATATGCTAGGAGCAAGAAAATTCGAAGCTATGTGGCGATTGTTGATTAAGGTTGGTTGTCATTGATGTCAAGCCTTGAAGAAAGACCCGTAGTACAAAGGTTTGGGTAATGGACCCAATATTGTTTGATGTAAATATGACTCATTATTTTTTTGTCATTGTTGATAAGAAGTAAATATGGATGAACTCCAAAGTGGTCCCCTTATGGTGAAAGCCCTCTCGGGAAGACGCTTTGTGGAGTAAGAGAACCCATGATTAATTGTGGAATAATGAGATGAAGGAAAGTGATTTTGTCAGGGAAAATATCCTAGATGGATAGTGCTTGTCATTTAATTTCCGTTTTTATGTGGAACTTCACATAATTCCTCACGGTTAGAGAGTTATGGCCATGAGAAGTTGGAAACCCCAGGTTTGGGTAATGGACCCAAGTTTGTTTGATGGGTAACAGTATGAGTTATGATATATTTTTAGATAATACTATTCTATATGGATAGTACATGTCATGCCATTTCTGGTGGTATTTAGAACATCACATAACTCCTCACGGTTTGCGAGTTATGGCCTTACGAAGTTGGAGGA
>JASDQU010379940.1:0-11229 GCA_032191745.1 Picea mariana | reverse complement strand
GCAATGTAATGAGACATGAAGAGAATTAGTGTGTTTGGAGCTGAAGCTCATTAGGAGGTTTCCCCCTCGAAGAGGCAAGTGAACAGGAGAGGATCCCTTCCATAATAGGATCCATTGTATGGTGTTGCCCTACCTCAAGGGTTTGATATAATAAAGTTGTGATTTTCTATATTGTTCTTCTATATCTGTTGTGGTGTTTTTGTATTCAAATTTGGTTCTTAACAGTTGCATAGATCTACATTTGTGTCTTTAACACATAGATCCACAGTGTATTTTTGGTGGCTATGTTCAGATTTGAGTCATATTGGCATGGATCCACAATGTATGTTTGGTGGCCATGGCCTGTCTTACTTGACATGGATCCTCGCATGTTGGAATTTATGCTTTGATTCATTTGTATTCTAAGTATGGGAATGCCTACCTCAGTGATGATATATTATTGTACTGTATTTCCTTGTTTGTTGGCAGGCTTGTGACCGACTGTTCCTTGTTCCCTACACACACTCGACAAAATATTTCAGCTATCACTTTGTTCTACCTTCATACTTTGGGGGGCTCTCTGTTACACATTATTTTTGTCATCCCTATGATCATTAATGATGTAAAGCTATCTCTTTCCTTCATAGGGGTCAGTGGCCAGAGTTCCTGAAGAAAGAAGGGAGAAGAATTTTTCCTGATAAAATAAGTTGCATTCTCCTTTGTAAGAGGATGTTCACAGGTTTCTACATAGGCAGGGTGCAAGAATGCCTGATTCTCGTAGGCTGCACCATAGCTGGGTTGCGAGAGGTTCATAGGTTTCTTTATAAGAAGGGTGCGAGAATGCTCATATGTGGGAAAGACAAGCATCTTCTCGATGCTTCTAGAAGGAGAAACTTCCATGGTGAGGTTGCATCTAAATGGTTTGGATATTAGTTGATTTCATGATTTGGTGGGATCATCCTAACCTCCTCACCTTATCCTCTTCAGCTTATAGAAGGAGAGGAGCTCTCATGGAGAAAGTTGGGCTTGGATGAGATGAGCTTTGGAGTTTGGATATTTTGGGATTGGCTTGGATGAGATTAGATTTGGAGCTTTTGATTTTGGAGCTTGGATTGGATTGAGATTTGGAGATTGTTAACTTGGCTAGATGAACCATTTTGTCAAGATAGATTGTGAATATTATCAGATCTATTCTCTCATAACTCTTGGAGTGGGAGTGTGTGGGGAACAAAAGACAGTTGGAAGGGACCTTAAAACATCAAGGCCATGGTTGTAATATCTCTTTCACATTTAATATGATACAATAATATGATTCTTTCCTATAAAGCTTGTTGTGTTTTATTGTATGATTCATTGATCAC
The DNA here is from genome assembly GCA_032191745.1 of Picea mariana. Taxonomy (NCBI): domain Eukaryota; kingdom Viridiplantae; phylum Streptophyta; class Pinopsida; order Pinales; family Pinaceae; genus Picea; species Picea mariana. The sequence continues at coordinate 9,889 of JASDQU010379940.1, read as the reverse complement.
ATACATAGGTTTATATTGAGTTTATGCTATTACTATCACTTTGGTTGGTTGTGTTCTTTTAAAGGATCATCATTATATGAGTGTTGGAATGGAGCTAGGATGGAGATGGTGAGAGGAAGTGGCATTTAAATAGTATGTCACCTATCCCTCTTTAGTTAGTAAATTCAATATCTTAAACTTAAGGAAAGCATCATGTTCTGGTGTGTTTTGTTCTAGATCTAGGTGGATCTAAGGAGATCAGTTAGTGTTCGCACCTACTGATTTATACTATAACACTAGGGAGATTCTCTTTCGATTTAGGAAGTGGATGAATTGAAGGTGCTAGTTTAAGAGGAGAGGAAACATGCCATGCTATGGTTGTAGCATCTTCTTCAAAATGAAAAAGCCCATACCTTTTAATGATTTTGGTGGGGTTGGTGGTATGCTGGACAGGAACTTGGTGACTATATAAACTACCAATCCCTGACAAAGGTGAAGATTGAGATGAAGAAGCATCTCCAGTGCCACCAGAGCCACCACTAGATGCCATCTTGTGGGTAATAGGTAAGGCAGAGAAACATGAACTACATGAATGAGACAAGGTTCTCCTTAAATCACTTTGTTGGGTTGATAACATAGCGTTCCTTCTTCCTATTTCAGCAATAGGATTAATTTCAGGTGATATGCCTCTTCTTCTCCTAGAAACACAAGGGTCTAAGGACAAAAAAGAAGATCAAAGATGAAGGAAAAATAAAGTTATGGTTAATTCCTAAGCTGTCTATGCCTAGATTTCCAACATTCTTGGGCACTTATGTCTTTTTCAATTGCTTCCCATGAATGATTAAGCTCAGCCTAGGTATTAGCAGTGTCTAAAATGGTGTTAAACAAGTTTAAAGAAATGATGGTCTGATCTTGAAGATCGGGCTCAATATTAGGCTTCCTTGCAACAGGTACAGTCATTAAGAGATGAAACAATCAAAGAATCAATATCATAAAAATAGATATATTCGATGATAATCAAGCATAAAAATTAACCATAGAGATATGGAAGATATTCCCACTATGGTTGCCAAATAAATGTTAAGGAAAAGATATGAAATGATCGTACTCAAGCATTTTTAGATCTTACTTGGCTGAAGAAAGATAGACATGAATATCACCCTATGTTTATATCCATCAAAAATTGTTTCCTAAACCACAAGTATTGGTTACAAGGGCTTAGGTTGATTTTCTTATAAATAAAAGATTGCTGAAAAATTCAATATTTATGTAATTTTCTAAATATAACAGATGCATAAATAAATGTAGAGATAGAATTAAAAATACCAAGTCAATTAACACAGATGAGACATAAAGCAATCGCTTATTTCATTCCAATTTATCAAAAGAATCATTCTCTTTACAAAATTCCCTTAGGAAGTTTGGACCAAAGTCAAACTTAGATGTCCTCGATGAAAACCATAGAAAAGGACTTCTGACAGAAAGTAAAAAAACTGAACTTTAAAAGTTGGATAAGCTTGCCACAGATTGTCTCCCACTCGATTCTGCACAATATCCTTTATCAGTCATGAAATTTAATTCACAAACAGAAAAGTCTACATAGACAATCAAAGATAGATCAACACATCTTAAAAACAAGTGTCTGAATGATGTAATACAACCTTGAATCTTGTTGTCTACAATAGGACCCTGTTGTCATAAAAGAGAATTAGGCTTTCGATGAAATAAAAAATGAATAAAAATTGAATTATGTCAATAAAACTCAAGAGCAGACCTTAGTATGCTTTCTCCTGTTATTCCCCTCTTGTTCCTCCTTCTCTTTTTTCCTTTAAGAAATCAGGATTAGTTGAATTAGTTAAACTACCTCTTTTAGTTAAGTTAAATAAAACTCAACTAACTTTTAGTTTAGAGAGAAAATTAATAAAATAAATAATAACTACTAGGTGGGACCCCTTGTGACTCCCTTTAGTTTCTTAACAAACATAAACGCAACTAGTTAATCAATCAAAAACATCCCTCCTTGTGGCTTCGATCATCACTCTCATAATTTAAAAATTAATATCAATGATATTTGAAACCATATCCAAAAAATATAATATCCAACATATCCAAAAATAGTGTGTTGTCCAAAGACTTCAACATTCAACTGTTCTCATCAATCAATAAATTAAAACACTGAAAAAACATATTTTCCACTCTGGGAGGCAATTTTCCCCTTGTTTCTATTGTCTCCCTTGGATTTCTATGAATTTACCTTAGGCTATGTGGAGCCTTTAGGCCTGATCTCACTAATAACATGAGAGAAATCATCTCTCAAATGCATGTGGGATGAAATGGATTTGGCAAAGTCAGTTGAGGGCGGGGAGGGGGAAACAAAAACTTTTCCTTTCTCAGGTGCATGGTGGGATTCATTTTTTAACCTCTTTCTTATGTGGGAAGACTATACTGGTGAGTGTGCAGGGGCATCTTGGACAATTTGGTTAACTGGTGGAGGAGCAGGCATAGACAAATTGGGTTAGCCATGATGTTGGGAGACTGTCTTGTGTAAAATCCCTTTCCATTCATCATTTTCAGGGACTTCAGGTTTTAACGAGACATGAGGGGGAACTGGGATACCATGGATATGAGGGGCTTGGAAAGGAGGCATTTCTGGCCTAGGTTGGACCACTCCTTTTTCAATCCAGTTAAAACATCCATCTTGGAATAGTTGGTTCAACTCTTGTGAGTCTGCATCAAAATCTATATAAAACCATGGCCTTCTAGGGCCCCTATTCCAATTTCCTCTTCCCCTATTACCCCGGCCATGTCTACCTCTATTGAAGAATCTCATTCCTGTATGCATTATTTATTAGCAACTAGTTTCTTCAACTAACCATACATGACATCTCTCTAAATATGAAACAAAGTTTGGCTCAACAACACATCAGACTCATGCAATCCAATCCATAAAAATTGTTTAATACTTGTCAATGAGTAGGGGGTGAGTAAGGATTCTGGGATATATGAGGGATTGATTGAGTGAAAAGTGGTAAAATGAAGGGGGGGGTAGATCATGATTACTGCTCAACAAATCATCAAACAATCAAATCTATTGTAATAACAAAACATATCAATTGTAACTCATCCATGTGCCATCCACCAACTGCTATAATACAGATTTTTCATGTAACTATAATTTAATTTTAAGAACGGGGTGTGAATAGTGAATCTGGGAAGCTGAGGGGATTTGTAATGTGCGGAAAAGTGAGAGAATAACAGGGAAATAACGAATATTGTTCATAACATAAATCAAGTAAAACATAACTCTTTACTAAACTCAATACAAAAAATACCATCACCATATCAACAATTATTGTGTATCACACTGCTCACTGTTCCAGCATTTAAATTCCTCAAAACTTTTCAATTAGAACATTCTGTGCACTCAAACTCATAATCGAAACAATTTTCCATTCAACAGTCCTGTTAAGAAAATACTTGGTCTTTAATTTATTTCCTTTGAAGGATTTAAAGAAAACACACAACAATATTTCTCCACCTCTATCCCATAATGCATCACTATAAAAATATCATACATTGTCCATCAATTCACAATCGACCAATTAAAACATATGCACAGGTCAATTTCCAAATTGAACAGACCTCTAAAACATGTATGATTCCATACATTCTTCAACATATCAACCAATAAGTTTTTGTAACAGAACCATTCGAACCTCATCACTATCGATGTAACTATTTACAATATGCATGATGATTCAATAATATACACACATTGAACATAACCAAATAAACATAGTTACCAATTCCATAATTTGCTATCACCCCGATCGGGCCTAGTGAAACACACATGTGTTTACATTTTGCAATTACGACAACATTGTAAAAACATAGTGACTAGAAACATAATGAGAGGATAACAACCCTTGACTGAATATTATTATTCATTCCCAATCACAACTTTTCAACCAATTTCATCAAAGGAAGACGAGATAGGGACTCGATGAAACATTCCATAACCAATCCACTTGATAATCAATATTTGACAACAAAAAATATGCCCGACAGGAGAAAGAACAGTTGGGGATTTTAAAATATCTCTCTGTCACGAAAAATACAAGAAGACAATCAAGAGTGTGCTCAATCATCAATATCACAGAGAACTAGAGGTCCTCAGAGGCATATCATTCACAAGAAAAAACCCTTTTGATAGAAGCATAGTAGAAGCCATAGGGTTTACTTATAACTCTTGGTCTGGGAAAATAGAACAACAATTAGCCACAAAGGAAACAACGATGGGTAGGGTAGAAAAATCGATGCACATAGTGTGTTTTAAGTTTTCATAGGAGAAGCGAATGTCCATTGAATAGTGATAGTTACCCAGAATACACAGAGGTATAAACTTTGTGTATTTTCTTAAGAGAAAAACCATTTGCAAAAAACATCGGTGAGGATGCATAACCCGAGGGATAACTTATATCACCCCAGAACCATACGACATATATATTGATGTTATGGCCACCCCAAGACCGATTCTTGAAATATTTTTGTGCCAATACCCTGAGTCCACGACCATGACTCTGAGAAATACACAAAAACAAAATGACAGTCTGAATATGACATGATAGGGATACACTCATGATTGTGAGGAAGCAACAGGAAATAATACATAGAGCGAGAACCCTCCACCATTAAAACACAGAGTTATAATACCCATACTCATTTAAAAATCCACAGAGACCCACCACGAATTTAACCAATAGGAAGACCAACGAATGCACAACTCAACTAAAACCAATTCTTTTTCTTGCAATCTGAACAATTACACAATGATTCCAGAGATAAAACCACACTTTTACATAGTTGCAATCCTTAAGAAAACAAAAACCCGAGCATTAATGAGCCATTGTTTGTTCATAAATAGAGTGTAATTCATGGATGGGGTGAAAAAGAACGATACCTGTAACATAGAGCTTAAAAGGATGAGTTGGCCGAGGGATTTCTTCCCAAGCCTGAAATGCATAGCTTAACCACCAATAGACCAAAATGCAAAAAGAACAATACTAGGGTGACGACCTGATTGGGGGAGTATGGAGTGATGTGCATTTACTGCTCATCGCTTCCATTTCCTATCCTATTCAATTATGAAGTACAAGACAACCAAAAATCACCAATTCATTAACCATGTAATCAATTTCCAAAACATTCAACATTGCGACGATTATTCCTTTCTCAATGTGCCACAAAAAACATTCACGTTAACCTTTGCCAAGTTTTCATGCCATATTATATTCCTTGCAATATTATATGCACCCAAAATAATCAAATGAAAATCACATAGCCACTAACCAACCATATAATAGTTAGGACTAACACTAACAATTTTACATTTCCATTTCGACATAATTCTTAACATAACTCAAACATAGATCCTTTCCTTTTAGGATTTTTTCCATAAGTTTTTTTTCTTTGTTTTGGTTATGTCATTACTAACATATTTATTGTGTATGTGTGGCCAGGTAATAAATCATGGTGATTTGTGACATGATTACACATACAAACTGTAAATATATTCCAATCATAACATAAAAATAATGCTTTGAATTGCAGAACATCCCATAAAATGCATAATCCACCTGTCACTATGTCAAAATGAAACCAAGACTACATTGTCAATTATATAAGACCCTGTAAGAAATATAGAAACAACAACATAAAATGTGTGATATGAATTTCTTCAAGCCTCCAGTCTACAAGGGGGTCCCACGTACTATTATTATATTATTAGCATAGTTTAAATAATAGGGCTTTAGAAATACTTTGTGGGTCAAATTCCTAGTTGCGATTTTAATTGTCAGTAGTGTGTTTGGTCTCTGTGCCCATGGTTAAACTATATAATCCTCTACATAAAATATGCATTATCATCTTCTCCTTCCATGCAAAGAAATTGTATGGTGTAAGAATGAATTATTTTGGAAATTCCATTTTTCCCATTGTCTTCAATCTTTGGTACCTACAAAAAGAATCTAGTGTGTCTTTTTCCTATCACTACATCATCTCTAATACCATGTAAATTTGAATGAACCTAAAAATATAAGATATAGTTAGAAAATGGCATACACAGTTTGCAGAAAAATGAGAGAAGAGAGAAACAAGGGAGTGAGAACAAAGAATTTGAATTAACCAAATGAATGAATGATAATTTACACATGATATACTCTATATAACTCAACTAATGTGCATTAGAGGATAACCAATGTACTATATTGGTGGTATAGAGTTATTTGGACACAGATCAACAATTACGGGAGTAAACTGCCACCTAGTCTCAGTTAACTAGTCTCTCAGTCTTCATTTAGCTGACTGAAATAAAGTGAAGTGAGGAGGAGATCATGGAATCATGATTAATGTGGTAGTCTGGTGATAATCCCAAGGATAATGTTTATTAGTTGGTTATGATTCCAATGTTTTATAGTGATGATCCCAATGTGGAATCTAGACTGCACTCAACTGATCAAACTAAAGTGTTAATTAAAGAGAATATTCTCCTAGAATGTAAGAAGAGGAATATTCTCCCTAATCTATAGGAGAAAAAATAATTACCAATAAACATAGGGAAAACCTTAGTAAAATGAAATCATAGGTGTGTGTGAAGTATCTCCAATAGGAAGTAGTTATAAAATAAACATAGGTGACTTATAAGTAAAATAATGAAATACAGTTGTTACAACAATTCAAACATCAGCAAGTTGGAGGGTTGGAAAACTTCACGAGGTTCAAGTTTCAAATGCCAATGCAATTTTGTGCCAGTTTTGCAGCTCAGCTTTACATATTTTCATTGGTTGCACTACAAAATTGTTTTAGCTTTCCATATTGACTAAATTTTGGTAAATCGTGTCCTAAAATCAAGCCTCCATTGGATCTAATCTTCATCAAATTGAATTTTATATTCAAGATTGTTGTAGGAAAATCTCCCTACGGATAGGTAGATCACCTCTAGAGCTTGACCTTAACTCTAGACAGAAAAGTTCTTATCATGGACACTGACTTCCTTTCAAATCTATCTAATCTAACACATGAGAAGGAAGGATGACAGAAGTACCTTTTAACCGACGTTTGTCCCTGCACGCTCTGAGTTGCACTCCAATCCTTTGCTCCTCACTGAGTTCTATGGACAAAACAAGATACAACCGCTTCCTACTCTATTGATATTAGTTTGAAAATAGATCTATCAACTAGTGATAAGTTCATGTGACATTAGACATAAACTAGAAAGAAACAGGCCAAGTGTGTCATATTAATGAGAATAACGACAACAGTACTTACAATCGTAGATGCGAATGCAAAAGCTTCGTCAAGTCCTCTTCGTCTAACCCTTGCCTGAAAGTTCCACAATCTAGATAACAACAGCTTCACTAATCACTGTGACTGTAAGTTTCCTCCAAGATCATAAGTTTCATAGCTTCAGTTCTTCCCCCTCTCCACCATCATAGAGCCTGTTTATATAAGTTGAGAGGATCTTAACTTCTTGAGTTATTTTTAGAACAAGTTGGGAACCTCCTCCTTAGATCTGGGATCTCTTGATGAAACCAAGAATTCGAGTACAACTGCCTCCTAATCTCGAAAGATCTTTTCCTTATTCTCCTCACCGCGCTAACAACTGACCCAGATTAGGGGGCGCTCCTCCAAAACGGGCATCAGAGTGTTAGAACGCTCCCAGAGAAGCTTAAGGGGAGCGTCAGTGCTTCAGAAGCGGGCAACGCTCCTTCAGAGGGATGAGGAAGCGTTATAATGCTCCCTGAGGCCTTATAGGAGAGCGCCAGCACTCCTAAGGCTGTTTCAGGGGAGCGTTCACCCTCAAAACTCTTGATTAAAGGCCCTCTTCATGTGTTAAGAGTTATTTTATTCCAGTGAACCAGTTCTCCTCCTTCAAATCAGTCATGTGAGATGTTATAAGCGCTTCCTTAGTGTCATATTCATGAAAACATGTCCGAACATCATTTGCGACACTAGTGACCAACTTACGACACTTGCAAAAGTTGTAGGGAAGATGAGACACTTATAACGACCGAGAGGGACAATGCGAGACTTATCCAGTTGAGCAATTTTGATGTGTAACAAAGATAATCCTACAAGTGATCGAATTATGATAAATATTTCCCAGATTGAAAATGTTTTGAAAGTCAAAGATGAAACCCTAAAAAACTAGGAGTAGGCTTAAATGCATAATTATCTCTCCCTAAAAAATAGGAGTAGGCTTAAATGCATCATTATCTCTTTGTAACTCTTTGCTATTTTAGGAAAAAACTGAAGATCTTGATCCTCTCAGGGCCTTATGTAATGATATTCTATAAATTATGGCTCAAGTCTCGATCTTGAGATGACAATGTGGTTTCACATTGACCAGGTGAAACTTGTTGTGAAATCTCAGTTTCTAGACTGTTGATGCTACAAAAATGCTCCAAATTGATATTACTTAGGGTTATCTCTGTGTACTTCTCTTGAAAAACTTCCCATGTATCACTTCATTGTAGTAGTAGTAAAAATATCTTTAACAAGTAATATCAAATACTATATTGTTTAAACAACCTGAATGTTCCAGACACTGAAACAAGTTTACAGTTCATTCACTGCAAGTACAAAGACATCATATAATATACAAGAGTTTCCTTCCTTTACAAGTTCAACCAACATCTTCAATTAAGAGTTTTATAATCCTAATTTCAAGCACATACAATTTTAGGTTTCCTTATAAGTATGTATCTGATCTGCTCAACCATTAAATCTATGACTTCCTTTGTACCTTCTAACCTTAGAACTTCTTCAAAACTTACTTTTAATTACATTGCAAGTATGTAATCATTATTAGGAAAAAATGAAGTTTCATGGTTTCACCTTCATCCATCATCTTCAAAACTTGAGCAAACCTCAAAAAGAAAAAATATGATGTCTCTTGAGTATATCTAAATCATTCTACTGCCACTTGAGCCAAAAAATCAAGATTCTTCTTTGTAGTTTATTCCTTCTTTGATCTATTATTTTTCTGTAATTCTCTATTTTTATGTATAAGTTTTTAACTTGTCCATGTAGGGGAAAGGACCTCTTAACCATCTTCTTGTTGTTTTCCAAATATCCTTTACATGACTCCAAGTGTTTTTTTATCTTTCTTTCCATTTGTATGTTTTCGTCCCTTAGTTATACAATCATAGCTCGGGCTTCCTTTAGTTAATTCCTGAGCATTTTAACTATCATGTTATTTTATTTTGAATGGGACTAAGCTTCAAAAACTTCCTCAGCTACATAATGAACATGTATATCATATATAGTCTAATGCAGGAGCATCATTAATAAGAACATGTGGATATCCAACTCAACGCCTTAGCGTTCCGTTGAATCATTTCATAATCTTAATCACTGGCGTTTTCTGCAAATATTTTTTGAAATGATCAAAAACTGAAGAAGATCAAACACTTGGGAATTGAATGATCATGAGTGATATGGGAGTTTCACTCCTAGTCTTGAATGTAATGAAACTTAGGTAGTAGTTAGGTTTTTTTTCGAGAAGACGAGTAGTTGGAGGGAACCCTAAGGACCCTCTGAAATAAATAGAGGTTTTGTATGCCCAAATGAGGCTGCTGCAAGTTAGTAGGAGTTTGTTATGATTTAGTGTTGTTGATTTTTGTTTTTGTTTATCACAGTTGTAGCCATTTACTTTTGAATGAATTTAATAGAGGAAAATTGATCCAATGCACGGTGTTTCTATTGTTTACAATTCCCTATTATTGTTGTTTTCATGAATGAATGAGTTATGTTATTGAGTATATGATACTGTGAAGTGTTTATATAAGTTTCAATTGTTTTATTCATTGATTTCATGCAAGGCGTGCATAAATTCTACAAGGAGTGCGTT
>JASDQU010379939.1:0-11229 GCA_032191745.1 Picea mariana | reverse complement strand
GTGATGATGAATGTCTCTGTTTATGGTTAAGTCTTTTAGTATTTGAATAGTTATTAGAAATGTTCTTTTTCTTTTGTAAAATTCTATATCCATATAGTCTTTGATTTATCTCAGTTTGGCTACTAGATACTTATGGGATGTAAATCCATTGTAGAGTAGGGATAGGATTGATTGAAACATCTAAATCCTGTCAACCCTATGAAGTTTACATTAGCAGGAATGTCAAGTTCAACTTGAAGGGAGAAGTGTGTTCCCTTCAGACTATCCTTCCATCTGAATAAGGACTCATGCCCATGTACTTAACCCATGTGCCACTAAAAATATTAGTTCTTATCCCACAAGATTTCCCAAAGGATCCATGTGACCAGGGTCTAGGAACCCTGAGCTAGTCTGAAAAGAGCTATCTCTTCATCTTCAGGACTTCGGAACTTATGATTTCACAATCCTCGAAAATAGCCGAAGTCTGAAGTCGTGAATTAATGAGGGCCATAGATCTGGGGATCCAGTGTGGATCTCTCTCTGCTATTAGATTAGACTTAGGAGTGGAATCATTAAGTGCTTTGGCAAAATTCTACTTCGGTAGGATAGGAGTGGTCAAGCGCCGAAACCCCTGAATGTCGGAGTCACGGAGTAAATTGGGACCATTGAAAATTGAGGGACATCTGTCCACATATCAATTATTATTCAGAAGTCTGAGTATTCGGTGGTATAGGGACACACGAGTTTCCCCAAAGCGCTCCAAGCCGCAGTAAATATTGGTCGTGGATGCTAGGTACATGTGGGGATAGATCCGACATGGTCCGAAGAGAAATCTGGAAGATACATGTCGAACTCCCAAATGTTGAACTTTTGAAGTGATGAGGATCGTCGATCCTCGGATCCTTCAGGATCTCTCTCAGTATTCAATCTAAGAATCCCACCCTCAATCACCCAACCGACCGATAATGCATTGTGGAACGACATATGGCCCCTACTCGTTCCATGTCTAAGATTTTTCATCGAATTTGAGCCGTGAGATGAGAGGGAATGTGGAAAATGATCCCATAGTCTGGAGACTTAATACTCCAGAGGAACATGTCCAAGAACCTATAGAGTGTGAAAACATTTGAAGTCACGAACGCTAAAATGAATCTCGACCGTTGGTAGGATGAGGACACTTGGCACCAAATTAGAGAGTCTGGAGACTTAGCTCTTCAGGGAATTCACGACGTGAGGAGTTGGAAAGATCTGAAGTCTGGAGCTATGAAGTAGAAAGAGTCATATATCTATGGACCCACATGGACTCCTATTGACCATTAGATCAAATGGATGGACAATTATCAATCCAAGCTGACATGGCATAATCACATCATTCGATGTGACGTGGACCCACATTATGTGTGCCACATGTCACACAGATTTGGTTGATTCACAGACCCCTTATGCCTATTAGAGAATAAAACATGTCACCCCCTAATGAGGACACTTTTCACCCCTTGACCCTCACCGCATGTCAGCTTCTGGTACATTCCCACTTGGCCAATGTGGTTGGTGACCTGTCCGGGACTCTGAGATTATGGATAACTTTGAGAGTTCAGAATATTTGAGTGGATTTTGATAAAGGAAGTACCAACGAAGAACGTTGAATTCTAAAATGTCGAAACGTAGGACGTTCAATGCTAAATGTCGAATGTTTATCATCGAATGGCTAAGGCCATGTGGCAAGATTTTGGGACTTCGAGGGTTAGAAAAAAGGAGTGTTATGCGTCAAATGTTGAAGCCCCATTTTTAACCATAGGATCTCGGCAAAAGAAATGGACCATTGATTCCCTCTGATGTTCAGTGATCCAGGTATTCGGTAACACCTTTGGAACTCTCGAATTAAGAGAGTCCCGAAGTGTCGAAAAAATCGCTAAGCAGACTCTTAGATCCCAGTTTTTATCCCGAGGTCACAAGGAGGACCCCACTAGATGGTTTAAGCATGTAGTGGGAGATGTAAACTTTGAGGGAGAATAATAAGAAGGTTTTTCTTAATTAAGGGACCGGAAATGAACCAAGGAAAAACAAAAATGTAATGCCCCATCCCTAGAAAGGGTATTTAGGGTTCGAGTGTGTTACAGATTGACATTACATATCCCTATCAATAGCAAAAAGAATGGTTTAATGCAATATTACTACCTCACATTGGCAGTTCGTTGATTCAATAGAAGGTTGTGTTGCAGCCTGAAGATTTGGAGATTTCACTGAAGCTAGAAGCATCTCCAATAGGAGACAGTGGATGGATGGTGCAAGTATAAACACAACTAGTTTGCTTGACAATTCAATTAGAATAACTTGCAAAAGGGAAGGAGAAGAAGGAACAATCCCGATGTACCAAATGTAGGATAGAAGGCCAACATAAGAACAAATTCCCAACATTTGCACAATATTTGGTGACTAGAGCACCGAATCCATTACCAGGAGGGGAATATTGTAAAATATATAAGAAATGGGAACATCATCCAAGTGAGTGTCCATTACTGCAAAAATACCATAGTACGCCAAGGAACGTATTTTGCAACTTATGAAAGTCAGTTGGGCATGAAGAGAAGGAGTGTTGCACAGATTTGGTGAGGGATCTCACTTTAGATATGTATAGGATTTAGGAGGAGAATGTTTCAACATAAGGACTTGGTCCATAATATAACAATCATAGAGGTTTTAATCCGAGAAACTGAGGAGGATTTTGCAGAGTTCAAGGAGAGGAAATTTTGGAAGAGGAGGTAGATGACGAAAGATATGCTATAATTGTAATAAACCAGGACACTTAGCTCATGACTGCTCAAACCCTTGTACAATATTCACATATTTTAGAGCACTAGGTCATGTGATAGAATATTGTCCTCAACTACTTTTAAAATGGAAATAAAGAGTGACTCTGAACCAGAACCCAAATCAGAACGTCTAGAAAATATCAGCCGAGAAACGCAATGAAGGACTTAGAATTAAAGTTGTTATGTAGGGAGGAACTCAAATAGGGGTTGATGCGACGAATAGGGGGACTCATGTTGAGAAATGGGTAAGGAAATCAACAGGAACTATGCCAACATTCAACCCTCAACAATAAAAGGATACATGTCAAAGGGAAAGAAAAGAGATACTAGGACCAGACTGGGTAGCATCAACATCATATGTCCCTCATGTCTATGACCATACTATGATAGAAACTCCACTTGAGAAGGTAAGTACTCTAAGGGAGTTCTTGAGAATTTTCATAGATTTGTTGAAAGATGAAACTACATTGGATGCATTATGTGAAATAATTGATCTTTGTGGGAAAGAAAGGGAAATTCCTACCTCACAAAGGGTAGTGAATCATGTACTACGCAAAAACAAGACCAATGTAGAGTTCATATTAAGTGCGCAGATTGGGGAATATGATGTGGATAACATTATTTTAGAATTGGGGTCTGATCTAAATGTGTTACCAATGCAAACCTCAGAAATCATGGGAAAACCCAAGTTGATTTGGTCCCATGTTCAATTAAGGTTGGAAAACCAACACAAGATGGTACCAATTGGCCGATTGACAGGAGTACCTGTGAATATAGATGGAGTGTGTAGTGTAGCATATTTTGAAGTCACTAAGATCATGGATAATATTCAGCCATGTCTAGAATTGATGGGACTTGAATGGGCCTTTGATAATCAAGCGATCATTAATATGAAGAGGAGGGAGATGATATTTGAGTTAGGATACTTGAAGGTTACTGCACCATTGGAACTGGCAAAAGGAAATAGGTACATAGATCCACTGAGAGGAAACAAAATTGAAAATTTGTTAATACAATTGTGTGGATGGATTACTCTGTTAACCCCAATGAAAATGGTGCACTAAGTTGGAGAAGCATTATCTTGTGTGTGTCGGATTCATAGGAAGGTTTGGAACATTGGCAACAGAGGATGCATGAAGTATCAAATAGATGATGTGCACTGCATAACTCGATCATTGTGCTGGATTCGAATGGATATATGTGATCCACCCATATATGATAGATTGACTAATATAAGATCACTTGTAGAGGTGTTTGAGTTGTAGGTACCCTAACAACAAAGATTTTTGGCACTAGATGTTGTCCTGAGGGCCACTCCAATCGAGCGGTGGGTTGCACATAGAGAGGGAATGGAATATTGGTCACGGTATAGAATACTGATGCAAGTGAGATTTGGTATTTAATTGGAGAATATTGTGAAGAATTATACATAGATAAGTGACCAATTAGTTCACGTTGAGTAGTGCAGAACATATGGAGTTTGGTACCAAGGAAGGAATGGATGCATAGGTTTATACATACATTGGATACAATTTTGAAGAAATGGTACTTGGAATTGGAAATGCGTAGAGAAACAAAAAACTGGGAAGAGTTGATTCAAAGGTTTAAGGTAAAATTTAATTTTGAACACGAATCTCCATTAGTAGATACTTCCCTACAAGTCATTCGAACTAAGATATTTTCAGAAGAAGACTCGATGGAGGTGGTATCTGTGTGTAGTGCACATAGAGATTCTATGATTGTACATGAATTAATGGAGTGTTACAGTGTTGTTAAAGAAGAAAATGATGAGGAAGATCCAAGGAATGTGAAAGTACCTAAAACTCAAGGGGAACGTGTAGTATAAGGGACAAAGCTTGAATTTGATGCGTACACACAACCAATAAAGACATAGAATGTAAACATTGGGATAACAAAGAATCCAAAGTTTGCATAGATACGAGATTATTGGAATGATGAAATGATGGAGAATATTTTAGTTTTACTACGCACATATCAGGATCTATTCCCAACTACATTCTCATAAATGAAGGGGATAGTTGGTGAGTTAGGAGAGATGAAGATCCCTTTGAAACCAATTGTTAAGCTAATGTGACAAAGACCTTATAGGTTAAATCAAAAGTATAAAGAGAATGTAAAGGAAGAGATAGACAAGATTTTAGAAGTATGGATCGTTGAACCGATGGTCGAATCAGAGTGGATAAGTCCAATGGTGATACAAGATAATAAAATAGGAGGAATCTAGATTTTTGTAGACCTGAGGAAGTTGTATGATGCATGTATGCATGATCCATTTCCAACATTGTTCACAGATGAGGCACTAGAGAATGTAGGAGGGAAGGAGGTTTATTCTTTAAAATATGGATTCTCAGAGTACTATCAGATAAATATTGTGTAGGAAGACAAGTATAAGACTACGTTTTCAACAGAGTGGGGAAGCTATCAATAGTACACAGTAATTCCCTTTGGACTAAAAAATGCACATGTAGTTTTTTCTAGAGTGGTTGTGGTAGATTTTAAGTAATTTATTCATAAGTTCCTTGAAGTTTACGTATATGATTGGATGGTGTTTAGTTTATTGAAATATCACACATAATTACTCAAGTTAATGTTGGATAGGTGTAGACAATGTCATATTTCACTAAATCTGAAGGAATGTATTTTGTGTGCACCTTTTGGAATTTTTTTAGGCCATGTGGTATGTAAGTAGGTCTTATTAGTGGATCTTGCTAAGATTGCAATGATTTTGGACTTGCAACCACCTACTTCAGTCAGAAAGTTAAGAGAAAATTTGGGTCATACAGGATATTAGAGGAAGTTCATTAAAGGTTATGCACAGATTACAACACCTATGGAGACTTTGTTGAAGAAGGAAGCTAAATTCTAGTGGAATGAGGACTGACAGAAGGGTTTGGACACCTTAAAGAAAAAATTAGTGACTGCGCTGATTTTAATCTTTCCATATTGGAACAAGGAATTCCATGTTGATGTAGATGCCTCGTCCATAGATTTGGGCACAGTACTATCTCAACCAAGGGAAGGAGACATAGATCACCCAATTTATTTTGCAAGTAGGAATTTTTCCATAGCATAGAAGAATTATACTACCATAGAACGAGAAGGATTGACAATGGTATATGTGCTATAAAATTTTAGACATTATTTATTGGGTTCTCATTTTAAGATGTATATAGACCATTCTGCACTAAAATACTTAGTGAACAAGCTAGTGTTGGGGAGGAGAATATGCAAGTAGTTACCTATGTTTTAGGACTACAATTTTGAGGTTGTTTTCAAACCAGGTAAGTTGAATGCAGGACCAAATCATTTATCACACATACTATCAGGAGAAAATGTAGGGAATCTAGATGACAGCTTGCCAAATGCACAATTATTTGTAGTTATAATGGTGGACGATTACTTCATAGACATTGTGTAGTCTCTAAGTACAAGAATGGACCTGTCAGACATGACAGTGGAGAAGAAGAAACAATTAGTGGTTAAAGAAGCAAACTATCATTTAATTGTAAGGAACTTATACAAGCTAGGTGTAGATGGAATATTGAGACGATGTGTGTTAGAGCATGAAAGGCCTATGATACTCACAAAAGTGCATGAAGGGACTGCAGAAGGACACTACGCAAGTAAACAAATGGTGCAAAATATTTTTTGAGAAAGGTTTATGTGTCCCACATTTCATAAGAATGCTAAAGAATATTGTCATGCATGCGATGTTTTTCAAAGGGTGGGAAATCCATCTAGGAGGGATGGGATTCCTTTACACCTACAGGTTACATTGCAAGCATTTTATAAATGCGAAATAGACTTTTTTGGACCAATCAACCCATCAGAAAGAAGATCAGGAGCTAGGCACATAATCACTACAATAGAGTATTTGACCAGATGGGAAGAAGCAACAACAGTCATAGACTGCACCGCGGAGACTATTGCACGATTTCTATTTGAGAATGTAGTCACACGATTTGGGTGCCCACACATTCTACTTAGTGATCAAGGAACACACTACCTGAATAAGACAATTGTAGCATTCACTGAGGAATTTCAAATTCATCCTCAGAAGTGTACACTTTATCATCATCAAGCCAATGGGACAGTAGAAAATTTTAATAAAATTCTATAGAATGCTTTGACAAAGATATGCAATGTAGGAAGAGATGATTGGGACTTAAGGGTTCTTGCAGTATTATCGGTATACAGGACTACAAGAAAAAATTTGACAAGATAGAAACATTTTAGGTTGGTCTATGGCCAAGAAGCAGTAATTTCAATGGAGTTTATTTTTCCTAGTCTTTCTGTTGCAGTGATTATTGATCTCTTGGATTTTGGCGCAGTAGAGGAGATATTTTCACAGTTGTTACATCTTGAGAAATATCTCTTTTTTGCAGGGTTCCATAAACAAGTTCATAAGGTAAGAGAGAAGGCATGGCATGATAGACACATCAAACAAAAAAAAATTCAAGCAAGGGACTTAGTATTATTGTACGATAGTAAGTTTATGCATCATCTGGGAAAGTTTTGAATGCATTGGTTAGGACCATATGTGATTCAACACATGATGGAGGAAGGTGTTGTAAAGTTGGAAACACTAAATGGAGAATCCCTCGGAGGAATGGTGAATGGAAATCGACTGAAACTCTATAGAGACGACTGATCGTTTGCGCATTAATGTGAACTATGCAAGAATACATGTATCATAGTAGATGTACTATAGTAGGGAGGTAAAATACAAAAATGAAAACAAAAATTATAAAAATGAAGAAAACAAATAAAAATTGGGAAAACAAGAATAAATACAAAGGTAGACAGGAAGAAGTATCACACAAAAAAGGGGAATATCAGACAGATAATTGAAACAATGCAAAGGAATCTAAGTGCGCACAAAATTCAAATGAAGAATAGGATTGTTAAGTGCATTAAAGGACATAAACGATAGTTAAAAAGAGGTAATGATGAAACGTACTCGATATTCATAGTCATAAATAGAAGTCATCGTCGAGGATCAGGAGAGACTAGCAGATCGAAGGAAAAATTTGGTGAAGGATTTGGCATTAATGCCATAGTAAGGAAAGTATTGATTGTAGACTCTTACTGGATTCGAAACATGAAAGCAATTACGCAATTGTCGAAGGGTTATAAAAGAGCATAAGGGCCTGATAGGGAAGATTATTTTCTTTTGCTAAGAGTTGTGAGCATACAAGGCATAAAGAGTTGAACCAAATCCAAACCACAAATGACACAGAGAAACTAAAGAAATGTGTCACAGAGATTAATGGCACCGCCAAAATTTGGGGCACGAGCAGCCGCAACATGCAAGCAAAAAAAAACATCACCAGTTGCACGAGTGTTCGTGGAAATACCTGGAGCTTCGACCTCGCAGTAGAGATTTCAAAGGGACTATATACCACCAAGAAAATACATTGCACCATAGGTTAGAGTACCCACAAATGGAAATTACCCATTGGTCACACATTAAATACCACATGGTTTCATTGTCGAAGGGGACATGCTAGGAAAGATTTATTCCTTGAAGTTTGCAGACCATGACATAATGGATAAATAGAAGTTTCCTAAGATGGAACGGGAGAAACATTTATGTGCCAAAATCATACCAGGGATAGGTGCAATCCTACTTGAACCACAGATTTGGGTGGAAGGTCTAGAGAAATCAGGAATATTGAGTCTGCTGAAGATCCCACATTTTGGCTAAAGTTTGGACTAAACACCTACGTCAAAATGTTACTAAGTTGCATCCATGGATGAAATTTGTGGCTAGACCCACCAGTATCTATTGATACACAACTAATTGCATGGATAATAGGCTTGCCAAAAGCTAGAGAGGATCCAGAAACATTATTCACAAACAAGGAAGGGGAGAAATCACTATCGAAAACTTGAAGGATAAGTTCCACAACTTCAGAGGGAAGCGAGGGTTGGATGTCGCAAACATAAGTGATGATTTTGTTCGATTTGTGATGCAAATATTGGCCTATAAGTTACTAAGAAAATGTCGCAAGGATGAGGTGTCGGTGGCAATAATTGTAGCTGTAGAAAAGTGCGTAGAGGGGGTCCAAATGAATTGAGCCACATTTCTAGTGAATCAATTTTTGGTAGACTACATAGAATCCCAAGAGAAAGGAATGGAGTTTCATTATTCCTGGCTTCTCATCCTGATCGCATTAGTTGGCTAGAAGGAACCTGACGATTACCAATGTCTGAAAACAACCAACAGAGGTAATGCAACTGTATATTATGCAAACCTATGGAATACAAAAAACAAGAAGGTACAAATAGATAAAAATGTCACATTATATGTCTACGTTGACATGATCAAGCACATAGTAGTGCACACGTCACGCATCACTACCTAGACTGTAGAGACTTACCATGATATTGTGTTCTTTAAAGTAGGGATGCATCACATGTACATCCAAGACAAAAGAGGCCCTGCGTGCCAGTGGCTGCCAACAAGCTACAAGTTGACAACGAGCGATGTATGCCTGATTGCAAATGACTGGGAGGAAGACTAGAAGGTTCCAGGGGAAAAAATGGGGCACACTAGTAAAGAAGAAGAAAAATACAATGAAGAGGAAGAATTGACCAAGGTATAGGGTAATGAGCAATGCAATGGTGTAGGGAATACGTTGAAGGCATAACCATCAGCAGAATATGCACAACAAGCAGTTCCAAAAGTAGGGGTCAAATGCAAATACAAGGGGAAGGGTCCAGCCATATTTTCACACAAAAATATGAAGGTCCATAAAGTTACACCTATATATATTATGACAGACGATGACATGGATAAAATTGGCTACCAAGTGCGGGATGTCGTAGTGGAGGTAATTGAAGAAGAATCACATAAACAAGATGAGCAACACCAGAAGTTGCAAGACCTATTGATGATGATACAACAACTACTAGACATATTGAGGATAGCACGAGAGAGAGGCTTGGGTGAAGGACCGTCAACAATCCGAATTGAGGAAGTAGGGACTACCATTCTATTCCTGTCAAATTTAGCCGACGGGCACAAAGTGTTGGAGATATTGTCAAATATAATTCAGTTCCCAATGAAAGAACTGCAAGATCAGGTGAAAGAACTAAGTCATCTGAACTTAGGAGTTTCTTGGATGCCCATAACAATACTACATATATTGCACATCAAGATTATGCAGGAGATAAGGCTCCATGCAGAGTTAGGGTGCAAAGAGTTGACCAAGGTGATAGATGAGAAAGAAGAAATCTGGCAAAAGTATACAACTGCTCTGCACGAGAAGAGAGAAGTTGAAGAAAAATTTGAAAGAGCGGTGAAGAAGAAGAATGACATCAAGGAAAAGGCCAAGAAAGCATTAAAAGAGAAGGACGAGTCCAAGCAATTGGCACAATGGATAAAAATTTCCATCCAAAAGATCTATAAGGAGATACCATAAGTACCAATGGTGGTAGAGACCACAATGGAAGAACAGGTATCAAGAATCAATAAAGTCATTAAGGGATTTCATACCAAGATTGGAGACTTGGAATCATGAAACATTCCAAGGAGACCTCCTAAGGAGGAGCCAAGGACAAGGACAATGACAACATTAGTGTTAAATATTAAGAGTCTAGACTAGGAGTGTGTGAGGTTGTGCAACGAGAGTATGCATATTTAGACACAACTCACGATCAATCCAGATATGAAGGATATTAAAGACGGGATAAGAAGTGCACAGGACCAGGCCCAGAAAACCAATGAAAGCATCAACACTCTACCACATGTTGAATAGATGATATCCATCCTTGAAAATAGATAGAAATATAATGAAATAGAGCATATGTGGGAAGAGTAGAAGAAGATTGCAGAGAAATTGGAACCTCTACAGAACGAAGCACTCAGGGTGATCGGGGAATCAACCATTGCACAAGAAACGAAAAAGTAAGCAGTGCACGACACCGAGGAGAAAATCATGACCCTGACTGTGCAAGTCATAGAGGAAATTTTTTGAACAAAAGAATAAGTAACAAAATAAGTTTTGGCAGCGAGAGAAACCCTCCAACAATTCATGGAGGAATGGAGAAGAATGATGCAACACGCCTAAGTGGCTTGGGACGATCCATAGGCGAGTGTTGGGGGAATGTTGGACAACCATTTTGGATACAATTTTGAGGAAAATCCAAGGAAGGAGATGCATAGTAGAAAAAGAAAGAAGAGAAGGAAGGAGCGGAGAGCACAGTGAAGGCACATTCAGGATTGAAGTGTGCAATAAAAGCATACTTGGTGGAGAATAAAGCAAGAGAATAAACCAATAAGATAAATAAGGTGAAAAGTAAGGACAATAGTTCTATATGAAAAAGTACATATGTGCACAAAATCATGAAGAGCAGTAGTCAAAAATGCAAAAGCAACAGGAAGACACAAAAGTAAACAAAGTACGTCTGA
>JASDQU010379936.1:0-11233 GCA_032191745.1 Picea mariana | reverse complement strand
TAGCGAAAATGTCCTAACAAAGAGTATGAACAAGGTATTTGCATCCATACTCACAAAATATGTGACTTGAAGAGATTAGACTACAATAATTGACTTGATGTTATTCTCTCAGAATATAGGACAACATGGAAGAAATGATAAATGTAAAAACCTTTGACAAATAAGCAATAATGTCCATAGAAAACTAGGTGTTATCCTTGTAAATATAAGTAACATAGAGGATATAGACAACAAAATATTTTAAAAAATGATTGGAAGAATTGGAGATACTAGAGAAGAACATGCTTTGTGAAATATTTAAGTGAGAAATGATCAATATTATGGTGAAAAGTTATGATGCAAACAAGATCAAGAAGTAAGATTTTGAAGATGGCATGCTGAATGACACTGAACCCATTTAGCTCTAATGTTTTCTGATGTTCTTCCCCACAGACTTATACTGAAACAAATATCTATTTTTTGTTCGCCGAGAAGACCCGCAAACCCTTTTTGAAGCGTCGTTATTATAGGAAACTTGTCGCAACATCCGTCAAATGCAACATATTTATAGATTTTGTAACGTCGCAATTCTGACGTAAAAAAGTCCTAAGTGACTGTTGGTATTTTGACTTGGTAAACATACTAAGGTGACTGTTGGAGGGGAAAACCTAGTTTCCAAAATGTCGCAATTGCGACATATATCTTCACAAACGTGGCAAGAGAGACGTTCCAATGGAAAACGTGGCAAGAGAGACGTTCTAGTGGAAAACGTGGCAAGAGAGACATTAACGTGGCAAGAGAGACGTTAACGTGGCAAGAGAGACATCAATGTGGCAAGACTGGTGTTATCGGGCAACATGATTTTTTTTTTTTGTTTTTTATAAATTTCCTCTATTTTGTGACAATATGGACAATTTTGTCCATAATGCCGCAAATAAAATGTCGGAATTTTTACAATATGTACTAGTGGATGTATTGAAAAGAGAAATAGAAGGGAATAGTGCAACATAGTATGGATGAAACCTCACATTTTTTAGATGAAGAATATGATGGAAGGAGGGCCAGAGAAACCCCTCCAGATTTAGTAGCCACAATAAGGAGTCTGAAGGAGGACAATGAAAGGCTCATGAGAGCTTAGGCTGAGCTAGAAGAGTTGAATGTAGTATTACTATAGAGTTTGTTTGAGATTCAAAAGCATTTTCAACAAGGTCCAACCAATAACAATGCAAGACTGCGACAATTTGAGAAGTTGTAGATTCCTTTCAATGTCTAGAAGCATGGACCAACTCACAATAATGTGGGAAGGATTTCTTCTAGGAAAAAGCACAAAGATGTTAAGAGAAGTAGAGTTAGTGGAGATACTTCCACAGAGTTATCTAATGGAAAGACCACTATAGAGGAACCATCTAGCAGTGACATTGGGTCAAGTGTTCCCAAGAAGAAAACTAAGACACATTCATAAATTTCTCTAACAGAAGAATTCAAGAAGGAAAAGACACCTACCTTTGATGGAGAAATCAAGAAAGGAGAAGCGGCCAAGGCTTGGTTGTTGGGATTGAGGAAGTATTTTCGAGTGCATAATTGCTAGAAAAATACAAATGAAAATATAGCCATTTTCAATCTGAAGGGAGGAGCTTCCATATGGTGGGAATACCTCAAGGAAGTAAAGGGATTAAAGGAAAGAAAGCTGACTTGAAAGTAGTTTGAGAAATATTTCAGAAAGGCATATTCATCAGATAAGTATTATGATGGTAAGAATAAGGAGTTCCATGAACATAAGTTGGGACAACTTACCATGAATGCTTATTCCAAGAGGTTATTAGAGTTGTTGAGGTATGTTCCTTACCTCAAGGATGATAAAGCAAGGATACAATGCTTCCTCAGTGGTGTTGATTTTCCAGCGGATTCAACCCTTGGTATGTACTAATACCATGATGATATTTTACCACTCTACTCAACACCCAAAAATTAGCTCAAAATAAAATAAATTTATCTACTAAAATCATGATGAGTAATCAACTAAACATGCAATGGAAGCATAAACTAGGAAACCAAATAAAGAACATAAGAACACCAAGATTTTCGATTATAAGCCCCTAGAAAAACCCAGGAGGGAAAACCGATCCAATGATGCTTTTATTAAGGTCAAATCATGGCTCCTGTAAAAGGGAAAATGGACCACTGAGAGAATTATACACTGCAGACAAACTTAGAAACTCTTGTGCTATTCTACGACTTGTTTTGACATGTTTCCCAAGGAATACATGATTCTCCCTCTTGTGATATGTGTATATACGCGATTTGACCCACTGTGAATCATGTATATGTACAAAAAGTCCATACGATCTAACTTTTCCCGTGGCTTCAGTTGACTGAAACCCACCTGTGGCTGCTTCTACTCTCTCTCCTCCTTGACCTGTATGACCTCTAGATGGAATTCCTTCTCCACCTATCAAAATCTTGAATCATTGTCCTTTGTCATTCAACCCTCTGATCAATATTTGGATAAAATATCTTCACCCAACCTGTGAGATCTCTTGACTCTAGTGTAAGAAAAAGTCCTTCTTTGCTCCTACACTCCTCACACTAGAAAAATTCCTTCTTTTCTATCCTCAACCTTGGTCTCTCACCAAATTCTCTCGACCTCGACCTCTCGTCAAAATTCTCTCACTTTGATCTCTCATCAAAAGTGACTTCCTCTCAAAGTCCTGACTGTGTCGACTCTCTCAACACAAGTGTCTTACTCCTTCTCCTAGCCTTGCTTTTATAATCATGAGTTACAATAATTTTATAATATTCAAAGTGATCTACAATTGATATTAATTCTCACACTCACTTAAGATTTAGATTAAATGCTGCATGTTCCTTAAATAGCTCAATTCACTAATAAAATTTTACTTTAATTAATTCCTTTTAACTAAAGTAAACTCAAGACTAGAAGATTCTTTGATGACTTCCACATGCTAGACACATGCCAATGTGGAAGTACTTTTCTGATGTTACCACCAACATCAACACTCCCTCTTAGTGAGGAAGGTACTTCTCCCACCTGGAGTTGGCTCAATATTCGCTACCAGATCTGCTACCATGCCTTCTCTCCAATATACCTGATTGGTTTCTCTCTCTGACATAGAATTTATCCATTCCATGATGGTATGACCTGTCTCCAAACACTCATTGCCTTTGAACATGCTTCTAGAAGCCTCCTTCTCCCGAGCATCTTGCATGGCCATCTCGTACCATGACTCCTTCTTGATAGACTTAGAAGGCTGCAAAATTCCTTCTTTTCTATCCTCAACCTTGGTCTCTCACCAAATTCTCTCGACCTCGACCTCTGGTCAAAATTCTCTCACTTTGATCTCTCATCAAAAGTGATTTCCTCTAAAAGTCCCGACTATGTCGACTCCCTCAACACAAGTGCCTTCCTCCTTCTCCTAGCCTTGCTTTTATAATCACGAGTTATAATCTATTTATAATATTCAAAGTGATCTATGGTTGAGATTACTTCTCACACTCACTTAATATTTAGATTACATGCTGCATGCTATGCATGTTCCTTAAATAACTCAATTCACTAATAAATACAATCTTACTTTAATTAATTCCTTTTAACTAAAGTAAACTCAAGACTAGAAGATTCTTTGATGACTTCCAGATGCTAGACACATGCCAATGCAAAAGTATCTGCTCGATGCTACCACCAACATCAACAAGTGGATTACCATAGTCCTATTAATATAAGATTGAGTTTGACGAGCCTAAGACCTTGGAGGATACAATTTGAAAGGCTAAGTGTTGCTATGACCAATCCAAGCATAGGAAGGATCCTATTAAGGATTAGAAGAGAAAAGATAAGCTCTGATTCCATAGGAAGGGGTTTAAACCATCCCAATATAAGAATCTGAAAATAGGTGCTTAGTTCGTTCATTCGACCAGAAGTATGCACCAACAAAATTTTTCATCCTAAAGTGGGAATAGGCCAATAGGGAAAGTAAGAGAGAAAGTAGAAGAGAAAAATAAAGGACCTCTACAATGTTGGGGGTTGTGGAGAGTCACATCTATTGAGAGATTACCTTGACAAACATTGTGACAATAAAAGAGTTTACCATGTTCAAGAGGCTAATATGGTCAATGATGTGGCCAAGAATGTGCCGATAATCTATGCAACTATTGAGAATCGACAAGCATACCACCAAGCTTCTGTGGTGGATTTGGAAGGTATAATTTCCAAACAACCCATTTTTATTTTGATTAACCTTGGTTCTAACCTTAGCTATGTTTCTTCCCAAGTGTTTTAAGCATGTTCTTTAAATAGGAAAAAGAACACTAAATTTTGGTTGGTTCAGTTAGCCACAAGGACTAAACGAAAGATAACATAAGTGATAGAGGCATGTCTATTAGAAATGAGTGGACTGCACACATTATAAGCCTTAAAATTCTTACCTTTAGGGTCATATCATGTGTTGATAGGAATGTACTGGTTAGCTTTCCATAAAGCAAGATTGAATTGCCATGACAAGACCTTGGAATGTAAAGACAATGAAGGCAACATGAGGGTGTTTTAAGGCATTCAAAAGCATGTATCCGTGAGGCATATATTAACACTGCAACTCATTAAGTTTAGTCGAAAAGGGTGTCCCTTGTATGCAATACAAATAATCAATGCAACAAAGAATAACGAGTTGAAGATTGAGGACCACCCAATGTTGTGGGAATTTAAAGATGTGTTCTCGGAGGAGGTACTTGGACTTCTCCCTAAGCGATATATTTATTTTTATATATATCTTGTACCAGGAGCAGTACCAACATCAAAATTACCCTACATAATGAGTACACCAGAGCTGGTAGAGTTAAAGGTGCAGTTAAAAGAAATTATGTATAAGGGGTATATCAGTCCGAGTGTATCCCCATGGGGAGTACCATTGTTGTTTGTAAAGAAATAATATGGTACCTTGTGGTTGTGTATTGACTACTGACAATTGGACAAGATGATCATCAAGAATAACCCATTGCCTAGAATTGATGATATTTTTGATCAACTCAAAGGAGCTACAATCTTTTCAAAAATTGGCTTGAGATTGAGATATCATCAAGTTAGGATTAAGAATAAAGACATCCACAAGAAAATTTTTAGAACAAGATATGGACACTATGAGTTTATGGTGGTGCCTTTTGGGCTTACCAATGCATCAACCACCTTTATGTGTTTGATGAACAATGTTCTTAGAAAATATTTGGATAAGTTTTTTCTTGTGTTCATTGACGATATCTTGGTATATTCCAAGAACAAGAAAAAACACGAGGAACATATTCAATTGGTGTTACAGTTACTAATATATCACCAACTATACACCAAATATAGAAAGTGCAACTTCTTCCTGAAGGAGAGCCAATATTTGGGTCACATAATATCATAAGAGGGAGTTGTTGTAGATCCTCAAACGATCAAGGAAATCATGGATTGGCTAGCCCCTTGGAATGTAATTGAGGTGAGATCATTTATGGGATTAGATGGATATTACATGAGGTTTATTTAGGTATTTTCCATGATTGGTCATCCCATTACCTCATTACAGAGAAAAGGGATGAATTTTGTATGGTCAGCAGAATGTGAGGCCAAATTTCAAAAGATGAAACACTTCTTGAGCAATGCCCTTGTTTTAAAGATCATAGACCCTAAAAAATATTTCTTGGTTTGCACTTATGCTTGCAAGGAAGGACTTGGTGGAGTCCTTATGTAAGAGAGACCTATGATTTTCTATGAATCAAGGAATATAATTGACCATGAGCAATGATATTTTACCCATGACTTAGAGCTTGCAGCCATTGTGCATACGTTAAAGATGTGGAGGCATTACCTGCTTGGAAGAAGATTTGTCTTGATGATAGATCATTATGGATTGGAATACCTATTTGATCAACCAAGACGAGATGTTAGATAGGCCATGTGGATGGCACTGATCAATGACTTTGCTTTTTAGATCAAACATATTAAAGGAAAGGAAAGTCGAGTGGAAGATGCACTCAGTTGAAATGTACAAACAATACACTTAGTAGTAGTGAGCATGTGTGAGTCTGACATTAAACAAAGAATCAAAATTCTCTTGCAAGGTGATACACATTTCAATGTGGTAAAATAAATCTTGTACACAGAGCCAAACATGAAGAAGTATGAGGAATATAAACTTACAACAAATGATGTATTGTTGTATAACAACATATTGTATGTACCTTATTCAATAGAGCTGAAACATCTCATTATGGATGAGTTTCATAGGAGACCTTATGTGTTTCATCCTCGTTATTAGAAAATGATAAAAATAATTAGGCAACTATATTATTGGCCAGGAATGAAAAAGGAAATTGTAGAGTACATTGCAAAGTTCCTAGAGTGTCAACAAGTCAAAGTTGAACATAAGCACCATACAATATTATTGCAACTATTACAAATTCTAGAATGGAAGTGGAAGATTATCCCCATGGAATTCATCATAGGATTGCCAAGAACAACTAAGAAAGATGATGCAATCATGGTAGTGGTGGATAAGTTGAGCAAGGAAACCCATTTTATTCCAATTAAGTCCACTTTTAAAATTATAAATGTTTTTGATGTCTTTATGAAAGAATTTTTCACTTTGCATGGTATTCCCAAGACCATTATTTCAAATAGAGATGTGAATTTCACATCGAATTTCTGGAAAATCTTATTTGCGGGCTTTGGAAGACAATTGGAATTCACCACATCCTACCATCCTCAAATAGATAGATAGACCAAGAGGGTAAATAAAGTGTCAGAAGACATGTTAAGGATGCATGCCATGCATCAACCCAAATAGTGGGAAGAATATCAACTATTGGTAGAGTTTTCCTACAATAATGGTTATCAAGAATCATTGAAGATGAGCCCATTCGAGGCTTTATATGGAATCATGTGTAGAATTTCAATTAGTTGGGACAATCTAGTGGATAATATCACACTTGGACCAGACCTATTAAGAAAAATGGAACAAGAAGTGATCAAAATAAGGAAAAATTTAAAAGCAGCCCAGGACAAACAAAAAATCTATGCAGATAGAAAAAAAACT
This sequence comes from Picea mariana, assembly GCA_032191745.1. NCBI lineage: Eukaryota > Viridiplantae > Streptophyta > Pinopsida > Pinales > Pinaceae > Picea > Picea mariana. Next base: position 4,169 of record JASDQU010379936.1, on the reverse strand, counting down.
CATAAGCAATTTAAGGTGGGGGATCATGTGTATATCAAAGTGAAACCCAAGAATATCTATCTGATAATGGAAACTTGTGCCAAGTTAGCGCCCCGCTATTGTGGACCATTTGAAGTCCTGGAAAGAATGGGACTAGTGGCATATAGACTTGCTCTACACCTATTGTTAAAGCTCACAATGTGTTCCATGTATCCTTATTAAAGAAGTATATTCATGATTATAATCATGTTATTGATTGGATTGTGATATAGGTGGAACCAGAAGGAGAATTACAACCTAAGCCTCAATGCATTCTGGACAGGAAAGAGACATTGCTCTGGAATTGGGTCGTCGTGTAGGTCAAGGTGCAATGAAAGCAATTTGGAGTAGATGATGTAAGTTTTAAACCTGTGAAGTAAAGCAATGCATATAGATTCTTAAGAAAAACATAAATTAATCAATGGCTCATACACATAGTACACAGAGATTTATGTTGGAAACCCTTAACCGGGAGAAAACCAACCTTCCTTGGTGCCACACCTTTCAACTCTTCATTGTATTAATTTCACCATTCACCATACAATATATACAATATTTTAGGTATTCTATAGCTACCAAAACCCTAATCCATTAATCCAGGATCAATTTAGAAAACCGCTAAAAATAGCAAAGTCCACTAAAATAACAAGTTGGGATCATCAGACACAGTTGTCGAATCTGACGTGCCCACACACACACATGCAAAGAATATAACACATACCCAAAATTCTCCCACTTGTTGTTTTCTTTGGATACGAGGGTTCACATGCTTACATAGTCAAAAATACAGGGCAATAATGCCCATTATTACTCTACACCAGAAGAACTTCTTTGTGCTCACAGACTTTGTCAATGAATCTGCAACATTCTTCAAAGTGTCAACCTTTTTCAACAACACCTTCTTTTCTTCAACCATGTATCTCACAAAGTGATACTGGACATCAATATGCTTTGTCTTTGAATGATAAGCTAGGTTATTTTCCAGTAAGATTGCACTCTGATTGTCGCAATCTAATCTCACTACTTGTTGTACCAACCCAATACCTAAACATAATCTCTGTAACTATACTGCTCCCTTGCTTGCATGAGTGGATGCCATGTATTCAACTTCTGTAGTTGAGAGTGCCACTACAACCTGCCTTTTTATCATCCAACTGATTGCTCCTCCAAATAGGTTAAACACATACCCACTTGTAGATCTTCTGCTATCTAGATCTCTAACCCAGTTTGCATCAACAAAGCCATGTATTTCCACCACTCTGTCCAATCCTGGTCTTCCTTGATAGCACAATCCATAACTGGTAGTGCCACAAAGATACCTGAAGACCCTCTTTACTATTGTCCAATGCTCCTTCCTTGTTTTTGACATATACCTGCTCAAAACTGCCACTGCATGTGCAATGTCCGGTCTAGTACAAACCATTGCATACATCAAACTGCCAACTGCACTAGCATACATAACATGGGACATGTCCTCATCTTCTTCCTGTGTCTTGGGATAGTGATTTGCAGATAAATTTACACCTATAGGAATAGGAACCTTGATCGGTTTACATCCATGCATATTAAACCTCTGCAATATCGTCTCAACATATTTTCTCTGATTCAACCAGAGTTTCCTGTTTGCATGATCTCTTTTAATCTCCATTCCTAGAATGAAGTTAGCAGCACCGAGATCCTTCATGTCAAATTTGGAGGATAGCTATGATTTCACCTCCTTGATAACATCCATGTTATTTCCTACCAACAACATGTCATCAACATACAACACTACATAAATAAAGTGATTACCAATCTGCTTGGAATATACACAGTGATCAACCCTACTTCTCACAAATCCCAATGCAAGGATGTATGTGTCAAACTTTTGGTACCACATCCTAGGTGATTGCTTCAGACCATATAGTGACTTATTTAGCTTACAAACCAATTCTTTCTTTCCCTTCACAACAAATCCTTCTGGCTGCTTCATGTAGATTTCTTCTTCCAGATCCCCATGTAGGAATGATGTCTTCACATCCATCTGTTACACTTCAAGATCAAAAGAAACAACAATAGATAAAAGAAATCTAATAGACTTTAACTTGGTAACATGAGAAAAACTCTCGCCAAAGTCAATTTCCTCTACCTAGGAATAACCGTTTGCTACTAACCGAGATTTGTATTTCTCCACTTTTCCTTCTGCATTAAACTTCTTCTTAAACAACCATTTTCTACCAACATATTTTCTTCCAGCTGACAAATCAACTATATCCCATGCCTCATTCTTATCTAAGGTATCCATTTCTTCAACCATGGACTTCTTCCATAGTTTACTATCCTATGAATTCATTTCTTCCCTGATAGTTCTGGGATCATCATCAGTAATAGATAAAGAAAAATTGGAACGAAAACCAGGTGGACTATAAATTTCTGGTTTCCTTCTTTCTCTCAATGATCTCCTCAATACTGGGTATGAGGTTATTCTTCTTCTGCTTCATCTTCTTCAGATGATTCAGATTTTGCATCATCCAACTCAAGCTCTATTTTCTCAGGTTCTTCTTCCCTTGGTAGGAATTCTTGTTTGGAAACATCTTTTACCTCTCTAAAATCAACATCCCGACTGTAAACAATCTTCTTAGTTTCTGGGTTCCAAAGCTTATAACCTTTCACACCATCTTTATAACCAATAAAGATACACTTTTCAACTTTATTATCCAACTTACTCCTATTTTCCTTTGGAACATGTACATAAGCATCACAACCAAACACTCTAATATGTTCAAGAGAGGGTTTCTTTCCAGTCCATACCTCGTGTGGAGTTTTATCATCCAACACTGATGAGGGTGATCGATTGACTAGATAACATGTTGTACCCACTGCCTTTGCCCATAATTCCTGTCCTAACTTGACACCACTAAGCATGCTCCTTGCTTTTTCCAGTAGTGTCCTGTTCATCCTTTCTGCAACTCCATTCTGCTGAAGTGTGTATGGAGTAGTCTTCTACCTTGATATACCACACTTCTTATAGAATTCTTCGAATTCATTTCCGCAAAATTCTCCACCATTATTTGTCCTCAATACCTTTATTTTCTTTTCTGTCTAATTTTCTACCAGAGCCTTAAACTCTTTAAATTTACCAAATACCTCAGTTTTATTTCTAAGAAAATAAATCCATGTGCTCCTTGAGAAATCATCTATGAATGAAACATAATACACAAATTTACCCAGGTATGGAACATGAACAGGTCCAAACACATCACTGTGTATCAACTCGAAGATCCCCTTTGCTCTTGTAGCACCAGATGGGAATCTTACTCGATTCTGTTTACCATATATGCAATGTTCACAGAAATCAAAATCTAGAGTGCAATTAGACATACCTTCAACCATACCTTTACCATGTAGTGTTCAAAGGCCCTTTTCTCCAATATTCCCTAGTCTTTGATGCCACATCATGGTTTTGTTTTCAGGGATAGTATTGGTCTTGTCTCCCTCATTTCTCTTCTTAGGGACAACATGTTAAGAACCAAATATCAATATAGCATAGAAAAACCTCAGAAAAAGTACTCAACGCCTTGAAAAAGAGATAATTTCAGATAATAAGCCTCTTCGAGGGGGCAACCTCCTTATACCCCACTTAAATGTTCAAGTACAAGATGATTCAAAATGAAAATGTCTCATTGGTATATATAGGAGACTAGGAGGTATAATTACAACTAATGGAATAAAGCCGACATAAATAAAATAACATTACTAATATAATATGCCCCAATTAAGGGGTAATGAGTCAATATTAGGGCTTAACATGCCCCTCCCCTTGAGACAAGTGTTGTCTGCAATGCTTGAGTAGCTCTGGATGCTTCTGTATAAAAGACACATCTTCCCAAGTGGAATCTTCAGCTGGTAGTTTCCTCCATTTAATGAGATACTTTGAAATGGATCCATTCCTCAGCTAGTAGTTTCCTCCATTTAATGAGCTACTCTGAAATGGATCTATTCTTCAGCTGGTGAATTCTTGTTTCAGTGATGGATTTAGGCTCCAATATGATTTCCTTCCTCGTCAAGTTCTGGAAATATAGTTTGAACTGGGATCTTGTCGCCTATAACCTTCTTTAAGCATGAAACATGGAAAACTGGGTGTACTCATGAAGATGCAGGCAACTCCAATT
>JASDQU010379934.1:0-11238 GCA_032191745.1 Picea mariana | reverse complement strand
GATGTAATCGGTAGATCAAAAGGACATGGACTGACATGGGTTTTGAGGCAAGATATTTGGGATGGCTGACTCTCGAGGTGGATACTTCCCTTGAACACTGAGGCACAACAGAAAAACATGACATGGACCAAAACTATGCAGTGGATACTGTGACTTACGTTGGGTGACCCAAAGGAGTGAAAGGAACTCAAAGGATTGGCTCAGTGTAGAGGTTCAGTGGATTATGATGCGTGTGAATGACAAAGTGCTGTGTTCAAGGGTGACTCTAAGAATTGCTAGATAATGTTCTCAAGAGACTGCTTGGCTTGCTCCTTTCAATTTTTCCCCCATCCAGATAGATGAGTACCTCTTTTTGATTTAATGAGCTCGAGGAGTATAACACATGCTCGATATAACTCACCTTCAGTAAGTTCCTCTTCCTTTGTCTAACGAACCGGAAGAAGTAAGGGTGCGGTCCCATATGGGCCTATCGATGTGTGTTTTAATGAGTCCAAAGACAGAAAACTCGAAGGTTTTTTGGGATTATAGAGTTTGGAAAAACACTTAAAAGAGAACTCTCTCAGTTCCTTTTCCATACAGTAGTCTAACGAGACCAAAAAAGAGGTAAACTATCGCTCGAAAGACGCCCTTTCTAACCTTTTAATGAGTGTGAAAGGAAGCAAGGTCACTCGACAATCTTTTCATATTTAGAAAGTCTGAAAAGGGTTTAAAGAAAACTCCAGGGGGGTTCCTTTTTCATGTGTTTGTGTATCCATACGGGTCCGAAAAAGAGATAAAAKTTTACCCGGTTACGTTCTCATATTTTCGAGCTCGAGAATGAACTAAGACTATGCTCATAAGTGCGACAAGGTAAATAATCCATCAGGACCGCTAGGAAACCTGCGATGTCAAAACTACAAACTAGGGGTTTAGTGAAGCCATTATATCATTAGAGAAACCCATAAATGACTATACCTTATAAAAAATGGAAATTTATAAATAGCAATACAATGAAAATTCCATTTACCATTTCATTTTGCACAAGGATTTTGGAGTAGTGGAGATTCTCATTTGAAGTGGATCTTGTTTTGTTCGCTGCCGGAGATACGGTTCATCATTTCACTTGTTGTTCGGACCAGGGAGATGTCCATCCCTTCTTATTTCAAACACATGGTTGAACATTCATTTTAATAGCATCATTTAATTTAACATATGAAACCCTAAATTGCCCAAAAAGACCAAAATCGGCCTCTTTTAAAAATTATGGAAAAAAGGGGATTCTTTTTGCAAAAACACTTTAGAGGAGGATGGCCAAGATGCCAACGCCCCAATGGCTGATTGGATGGGTCATTTTTGGAAAAGAACCCATGAAAAATCCTTCCATACGCCCACGCAGCCACAAAGAAGTCGTTTTCATTTTTTAAATGTTTTTATTGTTATATGATGAATGTTAAATGGCTAAGGAAGGGCATGGTGATTGTAAAAGAGGGTGTGGTCATTTTAAATGAAGTGGGCATTTAGATTTCATGTTTTAATTTGCTTTTAAAAATTCCCGAAATTGCCAAAATGTTGAAATAATGAATTTCTTTATTCTTTTGTTTTGTAGGTAACTTCGGTGACCATGATCGAGTGGAAAGAACAAGAACATGAGATGGATGACTTAGCTACCTCACGGAGTCTCTGCACATGGGCCACATTGCAAGCCTGTGGCTTACTCAAATTCTTCAAGTTGCAGAAAATGAAGAAAGAGGTTTTATTGCTCGAGCATATGATCAGCCTATGGGATGTTGTAGAACAAGGATTCCATATTGGCACACAGCGTTTAACCATTGAGTTAGAAGACGTGTATTTTTTGACTGGCCTCTTGAAAAGAGGGGTCCCCATATCCTTTTTTGGGCAGAGGGCTCTACTTGAGCAAGTGGACGTGTATCTGGCATGCCACTGTATCCCAGGTACAAGACTGGTAGGGGGTAGAATCCCTATCAAGGATATCCGAGAGCTACCCCTCTGGTCTATGTTGTTTTCCATCATGAGCGTGATGGGTAGTACTAGCGTGCATCTGGCATCAAGATCGTAGGTGGCTTATGGTGTTCAGTGTTTGGAACCAACACTGTTCAACTGGAGTGCAGGGTTCCTTCGAAATGTGAAGGAACAGATTTCGCAGTGTAGGACAGGACAGAAGCAGTTTGGTTACGGCTCATTTCTGGTCTCATTTTTTTTGGAGCGCATCCCCCAGATGCAGCCTCAGATAGCACTGGTGGTGTGACCAGTGGATGAACCAAGAATGGAGAGGTGGACTAGTCTATCTCCAAGGATAGTAGCGGAGTCATAGTTCTGTTTCACTGGCGATTTATTTTCCTGGCTGAGACGATAGTATCTCTGGATAGAGGACTTCCCGTATGCTAAGGTAGATTTCCACGGGAGCATGGATTTGATTTTACTTGCGGGGGAAGACTGGGATGTGTCAGGTAAGAGACTGAGCCATACCTTGTCTAGTTTTTGTTTTTAATTTTTTGATGTATATGTATTTTTTTTGGGTATGTAGAAGAGTTTTTTAACAGATGTACTGTTTTCAATGTGCAGACAAGGGGGCAGTGCGCCCGATCGATATACCGATACCAGGACATCGTGGGGGCATTCCGGTCGTAGCAGATCCGGTAGTACCAATGATAGGTCTCTGGGAGGTTGAGAGAAACCTCCAAGTCCTTACGATGGGCATTCCTCCTTTATGAAGGGGAGAAGTGCCTTTACATATGCAGAGGCACACTGTGGGAGCACTAAAGAATATCAATTCTCTACTGAGGTGCATAGTTCATGCGGTGATGTGTTACTCGCAGCACAATGTAGTGCGGGGAGATTAGAGTCTCTCCGCTTATCATATTTTGTATGCCTTTTTAGGCGATGTTGTAGGGGTTTTAAAGACCTGACATTTTTCTCTTCTACATACTTTTTGATGTAATGCAAACATTTCAGTCATGCCATATATATATATATATATATATACAGTTTCGAGTTCTTACAATGCCAATGATTTGTACATGACAATATCTGTGATGTGTTTTAATTTACATGTAATGTACAATTTTGCTTTCCTTAAATCTTATATGTGGGCAAGATACCAATCCATGATGTAATTAGCTAATGAATCCGAAACACTATTAATTTCTCTTGGAATGTGTCTATATTCAATGTAATCGAACATTCGTTCAAGACGACGAACTTGTAGGTGGAGACGTAGCAGGATAGGACTACGGATAGCGTAGATACAGTTGAGTTGATAGACCACGAGTTGGGAGTCTAAGTAAATAATGATACGAGAGATACCTAGGGAGGATGCTTGGGTTAACAGTCTGATGACAGCATGATATTCTGCCATGTTGTTAGTTGCTAGTCCTAAGAAAATACCTTCTGAACTCACCACCTTGTCAAATTGGTAAATAACCCATGCTACCGAAGCAATGTTCCGGGTATGTCGACTAGCACCATCTGTGAACTCGAAAAAGATAGGAAAGGAAGACATCATCTGCGCATGAAAACACAAGAAAAATCATGAGTAGAAATGGTAAAGACTCGAGCACGTGAAAGAAATAGACACACCAAACTAAAATACAATAATGTACAAAGTATAGATGCTGGGTAATCTAAGCATAGTACCTTTTAAGGTAAAGCCCGTTTCGGGGCTCTCTCAGGGAAATTCCATCATGATCTACTAATTCGTAGGCACCTCTGTGTAGCACACGCTTCACGATGTAAGGATCGTGCCACAAAGGTTCTAACTTTCCTATCCCCAATTTATCATGAGCTTGGTCATAAACGAGGACTAAGTCTCCTTCCACAAAAGTCCGAGGGTGGACAGATTTGTCGTATTGACTCTTAATTCATTTTTGATGTGCCTCATTAATGAGAGTAGCATCATGACGTGTTTCATCCAGCTTGGATAGATACAAGAATCGTTCTTCTTCAGTAGAAGTATGGGGCAGGAGTTCTACTTTCAGTTTGAGTGATGGAATCTCACACTCGATTGGTAGAATGGCTTCAATGCCATACACCAACTGGAAAGGAGTAAATCCAGTTGAGGTTTTCACAGAAGTGCGATAAGCCCAGAGAGTGGAGAAAAGTTGTAAATGCCACGATGTCTTGTTTTTCCCTACCATGCATTGAATCATGGTTTTTAGGACTTTTTTGATGGCCTCAACTTGTCCATTATCCTGAGGGTAGTAAGGGGATGAGTTTTCATGGTGAAAACCCAATTTGACATGTAATTCACTCATCATCTGGTTTTTGAAGTGTGCACCATGATCAGTGACAATGGCACGTGGTACACCAAAACGAGTTATGATATGATTGAAAAGAAATAGAGCTGCAGTATGACCATCGTTCAGGAAGGTAGGCACAGCCTCATCCCATTTGGTGAAGTAGTCAACGGTGACGATGATGTAACCATGCCCCCCGGCTGAGGTAGGCTTACATTGCATGAAATCGATACCCCACTTGGCAAAGGGGGTGATGGCGATAATGGGGTGCAGCGCAGTAGGGTGGGTGCGTGCCTTCTTGTGAAAGACTTGGCAGGGTGGACATTTTTTGATGGCCTCGATGCAATCTTTGAAAATCGAGGGCCAAAAGTAGCCAGCACATACGATTGTTTAGGCTGTGGCCATCCCGAAAAGGTGACCACCACAGGCACTAAGGTGACAATCGTTCAAAACGCGTTCAGCCTCCTCGTGAATCAGACATCACCGAAGGATGGTGTCAATACCGCGGTGATACAAGGTGTCGCCAATGATGATATAATGACGAGAGTGGTGACGAATGCATCACCGCTCTTCGCAAGAAATGTTGGGCTGAAAATGTTGGGTTTGAAGGTAGAGGAGAATGTCTCTGTACCAAGGATCGGAGGTGCTGATGAGGAAGAGAGATTCATCGGGGAGGGAATCTCTAGGTTCAATGTTTTCATCGACATGAGGGAGAGAACATATAAGCTCTGCAAACACCAGGGATTTTTTGGCTTTGGCCTTTGTAAACTCAAGATCGAATTCCTGAAGAATAAGGATCCATTTAGAATATTTTCCCCCAAGTAATTGACGCGTCAAGACATGGTACATGGGGTTAGAGTCGGCGATCACCGTGGTGGTGCGTAATAAGATGTAATAGCGGAATCTCTGGACAGCGATGACGGCTGCCAGAGCCAGTTTCTCGACATGTGAATATCGGAGTTCGGGTCCAGATAGAATCTTGCTCAGATAATAAATCACATGTTCTTCACCGTTGGGGTCCTCCTGAACTAACACCATCGCAATAGTGGAAGTGGAGGTGGCCAAGTAAAGGATATATTCCTTTGTATACTCTGGAGGGTGTAACAAGGGAGCGTGGGTCAAGGCATGCTTGAGAGCATCGAATGACCATTGGGCAGTGTCATCCCAGATGAAAGGGGTGTTCTTTTGCAGTAACCGCATGAATCCTTTTGTTATCTCGGCGTAGTTGCAGATGAAACAGTGAAGGAAGTTTGCTTTTCCTTGCAAACTTTGGAGTTGGGTTAAGTTGGTGGGTGGGGGTAAGGCTAGAATGGCCTTGATCTTTAAGGGATCCAATCTAATCCTATCTTTGGAGACAATGAAACCGAGGAGTCGACCGGATTCGATAGCGAAAAATCACTTGTGGGGGTTCAAGCAGATACGGTAGAACCGACATCGAAGAAAAATCGCCCGCAAGTGATCAATGTGATCGGATCGATTGGATGAGTGGGCGGGTAAATCATCGAGGTAAGGCTCTGCAATATGATTGATATCATGGAAAGCATACGACATGGCCCATTGGAAAGTGGCACCAGTAGTTTTGAGGCCAAACGGTAACTTTCGATAGGCAAAAGTTCCCCATGGGTAGTTAAAGATTGTCTTATGTTGATCAACAGGTAAGATTTCGATCTGGTTATACCCGGAAAATCCATCCATGAAAGAGAAGATTACGCTCCCTGAACAATTATCGATGATTTGGTCGATGAAGGGCATAGGGTAGTTGTCCTTGGGATAAGCTTTGTTGAGATCTCGATAGTCAACACAAACACGGATGGTCCCTTGTTTTTTGGCAACTGGGACAAGGTTGGAGACCCATTCTGTCAAAGGGATGGGATAGATAAAGCCAGATTTTAGAAGTTTTTCAACTTCTACCTTTATAGCTACGATTTTCTTGGGATGAACCGAGTGAAGATTTTGTCGAACAGGTTTCGCGTCAGGGTAATTTTTGATTTCGTGTACGATGATTAAAGGGTCGATTCCTGGCATCTCCTCGTAGCTTCGTGCGAAGAAGTCGCAGAATTCCTTAAACAAAGCGGTATAAGAGACCACTTCCTCGGGTGTGCAAGTAGCACCAAGGTTAATGTTTTCCATGACACCTTCTTTGATCGAGATGTCAATAATGATCGTAGTAGAGATGTTACCCATGTTCCCCTCAGAGAGAGTATCTTGTGTGAGGATAGGAGATTGCGGAGCATCGGTAACATCAGGAGGGAAGATAGAGCATATTTCTTGGTGAATTTCTTCCAAAGGCGGAAGAAAAGAGGATCAATGATGGTTATCATCCCAAGGTATATCGTCAATGCTAAGCATTTCCATAATAGATTCATCAAAAGGAAAAATCTGGGAAATGTAATCAACGACAGACGATAAGGAATCCAACCACGAGGGCACCGAGTATGCATCAAGTACCAATAAATGTGAATTGTTTGAAGAGGGAGAGGTAGATTGGATATATACATATGTGGCCTTGGCCGGGCTAAGTGGCATAGTGTCACTGAGCACATCGAATTCCAGAGGACTAGGTACAATCCAAGGATCAGATGATTCCAAGGATTGATAAGGCATAGTCGAGATCATATTGATGGTGGCAATATGATGCGCTGTAGGTGGAATTGGTATAGGGAAAGTACCCATAAGGCTAGAATATTTCAACAAGACAACAACAATGCTTTCATACGTAACTGGGTGGTCTCCCAAAAAGGGAATGTTGTTGGTGGCAGGGATGCGAGCGTCGGTTGTACAGAAATCAAGATGATCGATGGTGACAATTTTACCTTGATGGGGGAATTATACACATCGAAACATTGACGAGGCGACGATAGTCATAGCATAGAACCAACTTCTTATGAGTAGTAGGTTGTAATCGAGGGGAGCATTGACCACCTCGAAATCAACGGTAACAGTTTTTCCGCCCAACTGAATGGCTAAGGATTGTAATAATCCGTGAGGATGAAAACCTCTTCCATCGAAAGTGCATAACATTGTAGCAGATTTGTTAAGGGTAGGTGATTTTAAGCCTTTCCAACAAGCTAAGGACATGACACAAGTAGAGGCTCCCTCATCCAGGATAGTTTGGTGGATTTGTTGATTGTGAACAACAACATCGATTTGGAAAGCTAGCTGGTGGGAGAGTCGCGGTTGATGATCATCCATATTAAACGTGAGGTTGTTTGATGACTCAGGATTGAAAGCGTCGATAGCAGCTAAGAGTGTTCTACATTGGTTGGGACAGTGTTGTAGAACTTCCAAGGCGGACATAGCACACGGGGCTTGGGCCAAATCTTCTACAATGTTGTAATTTTGGGCAGCCCGTGAATTAGGATTGAAGGTAGATTTCTGGATGGTGCTTTTAGGAGGGCATAAGATGGAGTCAAACGAAGGTTTATCAATCTGAAGTGGCCCGGATGGAGGGCCAACAGATGGAGGATTAACAGAGGATGGTAACGGGTTGAATAAAGAACCATTAGCAGTCTTCGTCTTATCAGGTTTAACTGGTGTGTCATATGTCGCAGAGAAAGTGGTTAGATTAACCCCGTTAAACATGTAAATGTGGGCACTTGTCGAGGCTTCATCATGGGGTGGGTTGGAACTGCCCCCTGTGGTGGGGGTTTGAGCAACCAAAGATTGTTGCTGCGGAAAAGGCTGAGTAGGCACAGCGGGTTGTGAATTTCCTTTGAAAATTTTGGCCACTTCATCACGATGTGGGAAGTATCTAGTGTAGTGATCATCACCACAAATGAGACATGGGAATTTCAGTTTTCGTTGTGATTGTTTTCCGGCAACAGGGGTTTGCAGTTGATTTTTTGGTTGTTCGTTGTTATTGTTCTTCTTTGGTTTATTTCTCGCTTTCTTTTTGCCCCCATATTGTTGTGAAGGGGTTTATTATACCACATTCACCTCAGAGACCTGAGTTTGAGGGGGGGTAGAAGAGGGTGCAGTCGAGCTGGGAGTAGTCGTCGAAGCGGGCCACTGAATTGTTCCAGTCGACTGGGCAATAGATTGGGTTTTGATGGAGCCAATAAATCCATCTGCATGGGAAGTAGACGATGGCTTGGATGGATCATTAGTGGCATGGGTAGCATTTGGTATCAACTCGTACAGAGTACCGGATTGTGAATAGACTAATTCTAAGTACTGAGCTCGAGCAATAGCTTCTTCCTCAGTGACTACACCACCCATGGAAACATCACGAGCGATCTGGGGTAACAATGATTTAGTGAACCATTCCGCTAACAATTGGTCAGGAATGACCGCTTTGATTAGCCTTTGTCGTCATCTCCACTCATGAATATGATCAGAGATGTGTATGGACGTTGTTTGATGAAGCGAGGTTAATAGTTCAGTACCCGTCTCATATTGAATGGGTAGTTGGAAGTGTGTGAGGAAGGACATGGCGAGGGAGTTGAAATCGTGAAAGGATGCGCATGGTAGTTCGATATACCATTTCGTCGCGAAACCTGTAAGCGTTCGTTGGAAAAGTCGCAAATGTATAGAATCATCCATGAGGGAGTTGGATGAACACCACAAATGGAAAGTCATCACGTGGTTGTTTGGGTCTTCTCCGGACTTTCCGTCAAATTTTGGGATATCAGAAGGAAGTTTAGCTGGAATAGTTGGCCAAACCGAAGAATGATAAATAGGATCATTCGTTAACCAAGACAAATCTGGAAGGTCCAGGGTAGCTAGAAAAGGTAGTTGTCGGTTAACCTGTGGGTAATGCTGGTGTGGCATAAGGACACCAGTGTGGCCAATCACTGGGTTATGTGGATAATTGTAACTAGTGGGCCCTCTTGTATGAGGTTGGTGTTGACAAGGGTACACAGGATTCGAGGTGTTTTGAGAAGCATGTGTGAGTGGAGGATAACCGGATGGGTTTTGTGGGTTATAGGTTGGGTTCGGAATTTGTCCATAAGGAGGTTGTTGCAGAGTCTGAGAATTGTGTCCTACCGAAAACTGTGGATTTACTGGAAAAGGGACATTCCACAGATTGGGTGTGGCGGACGCATTTTGTCCATATGGTTGATGGTAGACTCCAGATTGCAGTTTCCCCCTATCATGAGGGTGCCCCCCAAATGGAATTTGTCCTCCGGTGGGAGGATGCCCCCCAGCTTGAGGTAGTTGAGGTAGAGTTCCCGGAATTTGAGAACCAGACGTAAATGACTGACCGGTGCCACTGAGTGGATCAGGACCACCAAGACCGGTCCCTCCAGGTTGTTGGATAGGTATGGAATTTCCTGGCATAACTTGGGTAGTAGTGGTAGTGAAAGCATTCAGTGCTCTGTACCCAAAAGGGAGTGGTGATGTAGGTCTTGGTGTTATAGGTGTGCCAATCGCAGCTTGGTTGACCACCGCATTACCGGTGGGAATAGTCGGAATGTGAGGGACTATTGTAGAATGGGTCGTCGAGAGGGGAAGAGTAGACCTTGGGCCAATGGGTGATGTGTTCGGACCAATGGGCGGTGTGGCTGTAAAAATGGTGGTACCGGTAAAATGGTTTAGGGGTACTGTGTAGGAAATGGGTGCGTCAACACCCATCCCTGTTCCATAAAGATCTCGCACCATGCATGGTGGACTTCGAACAATGTCTGCGGTCCAAAAAGGGTCATCGGCTAAAGGGTTTTGATGAGACCCAGCCGGAATGTCAGAAGGATTGACGACGACAAATTCACCAGTGGAATTCAATTGGAGGACACATCGTTCATATCCCTCCGGAATGGGGAAAGATTTTGGAGACTCTGAAACAATTCGAAAACTCTCTAAAGGTGTGGGAACTTCTTCTTGGGAAGTTGTAGTGTTTTGAACTTCACTCTGTTGAGGAGATTCCTCTGTAGAATGAGGGGGTGAAGGGGTGTTTCCTTCCATATTTTCTGGAGGAAGTCCCTGTAGCCTCCGCGAATGGCGTGGAGGGTCAATGTTGGCAAAAAAGAGTCAACGAAAAAAGATCTATGGCCAACTACCGAAAAGAAACAACATGCGCTAATAAAATCTAAGAATCACAACCAAGCAAACAGGACATTCTCTCGATGACCGTACTAGTTGGTGATGAAATCCAACATTGCATGATCAAGTCAAGAAGGGAAGGGGACAGGGTGGAACAGTTACAATGGCGACCTGCTTAACAAACTTACGCCTTGGTGCAAGCTTCCACACAGTAATTGTGGATTTACCCTCTAAGGAGCCCAAGTGAGTTTGACCAATGTCTGCTCCAAGTATAGTGAGACTTCCCTTCACCATCACCTTATGTAAGACCCTAAATATTATGGCCACTAAGGTTACCAATTCGCAGTCAGCCCCTGGGTGGGAACAGTCGACAGTCCGATCTGAACGTACATGCAGGGTATCGAGCCTGAAATCAACCAAAAGGATTCCACGCAGTAATTGTGGATTTACCTTTAAGCGATCCCCATAATACAATCTAACCACCACAATCAATTAAACCACAGAGGGTTAGTCCCCGTAGCTCACTCGAATGCGACCTCGTGCGTAACCCCTGTGTGAGAGGGGGATCTCAGGCATACTTATACGATAATTGGATTTGACTCTCCCTAACTTAGGATGCTAGTGTTTGTTTTGGAAACTTTAGAGAGTTATGCTCAAAGCCTAATCCAAAGTACTAAGCCTAGTCTACTATTGGTGGAGGATCCTAGAAAAGAAAATGTTCTAGATAATTTTTAGTTAGCGTTCATTTTATAGTTGTTCTTTACTCAAAAGGGGTGCATGGAAGTGAAACAAATGGAATTATGACTCAGTCCTGTTAATATTATGGTAGTTGCGGGAGGTATTTACCCCCACGTATGAACCTGACAAGAATAGAAGACTCCAGAAAGTAAGAGAAACCCTAATGAATTGGCTAATAACCCTAGAAGCCTTGTCGACTCAAGAAGATAATTTATATTAGGCTATTAGCCTCCAAGAGAAGAAGTCGGTCAGAATTAATAATAATATACTGAATAGACACATACCCAGA
>JASDQU010379933.1:0-11229 GCA_032191745.1 Picea mariana | reverse complement strand
AGGTGATTTCGGACCCCCCCCTCCCAATACCACTTACCACCTCAGGGGGGGTCCAGAATACCACCTTTCCCCAAAAAACCACTTTCCCCCAATTTTTCAAAACCGCCCATTTTTTGTTTGTTTGACACCTCGTCTTGCGAAGCAGATTCTGGGCAAACAAAGATGAAATTTAAAAAACTGAAAGAGGTTTTTGTTTATCATGGGCTGACGAACAAAAACCTCTCCCATTTTTTTTCAAATGTTCCACCACTTGGGAGAATCAAAGCTGTATTTCAGCCTCAATATTTCAGATTTCTGGTTTTTCCTGTTACCGTCTCGATTTTGTGGGAGATGTTTTGGAGAGGTGGAGATGAAATTTGAGAAACTGAAGGAGTTTTTTTCTCCATAAAAGATAATATAAAATAAAATCCTTCATTTTTTTCACAGGTCTCACCGATTGGGTGAAATCAATGATTGGGCGTACCCCTATTTGCAGTTCCATATTTTTGGGGATTTTATGCTATTCTTGGCCGAGGTGGTTGAATCCAACCTTCTGAGCCTGGGGAGAGTCTGTTTTATAAATTGCAGTGACTCAAATGTGTAAAAGGAGAGGTTGATCAGTCAAAGGACCATGATTTAGTTTTTGTAAAACAACTCACTGAGCTTTCTGTATTTTTCATCAATTCAATAATACAGTGCTATGCTGCAGGATTCTTGTGACTATTTCGATTGGTGATGTGCATCCCTCTTTGTAAATTTGTTTCTCTGTTATCATAATTAATGTCTACCTCTGAATTATTCCGAGAATATTAAGAACATAATTGGTTTTAATGTACCCTCTATCTCTGGCTTGGTATAGTTTTTATGTTTTCCACTGAAGATTAAACTCAGAATTCTTAGTTTCTCTATGTTTAATTGGATTTCTTGACCTGTTCCGTCTCACCCATTTCATTTAAATTAAAGGATCCAGTGAGTTTTCTACCTTTCCCTACAAATACTATCCTGTTTACATGGATTTTTGATCGCTCGTTGCAGTGACTCCATAGCCCATGGTTTCTCTTCTCTGACCATACCCAATTCCTAAAAACAAATCCTATGTTCTATGTAACTAGCCTAATATCCTCTTCAAACAAGGTTATATCAGACAGAGAGATCTCTCTTTGAGTCTTGGAGGCTAGATCCAAGACTCGAAGTGGTTTTGATGTTGCCTCTGTGACTGCCCCCACAGCCTTGGGCAAATTACAGAGTGATAACATGTTCAACTACTACTATGATGGAATAATTGGTCCTAGAAGTCAATGGTAATCTAGAAATCAAATCCATCATGATTCCTTCCCACTTCTATACTAGTATACTTAAGATATTCAAATCACCTACCAAATGTTGGTATTCCAAATTTATTTGCTAACAATCAAGGCACCTAGCCACATATTCTACAACATTTTATTTTAATCCTCACCAGTGGTACACCTACTTCATACTTAGGTATGTATTTTGATACACTAGGTGTCGTGAATATGGGGCATCATGAGATTCATGGAATACTATTATTCTCAACTTAGCCTACTCCAATACATATATTTGGTTCCTCCCTAACAATATTCCATCTTCTATTAGACACTTCATAATTCATAACTCATTTTTTGCTCCAATTTTCATTTCTTAGCAAAGCTTAGCAAACCTCCTGATACAATTGTTTTTCCTCGTATTGAATTATGATCATTTTCCTCAAATTAGATTGATCTTGAGAGATTGCTCCTATATTTTTTCTTTGACTTAATGCATCTACCACTTGATTTTATTTTCCTTTGATGTATAGTAGTTCATAGTCATAGCTACTCAAAATATCTACCCACCACTACTACTTGGAAATCAACTAAGGTTATTTCTATAAATATCAAGCTCTCATGGTTTGATCATAATTCAAAATTCCTACCAAGAAGAGAATGTCACCATGTTTTTAGAGAATGCACTACTGATAAGTGTTCTAGGACATTATTTGGATAATTCTTCTCATGCAAATTCACCTTTATAGGCCCACAACTTACCACTCTTCCTTCTTATTTTTTGTAAGCTATCCTAAGAACTTTATATTTCCATATTTGAAGTGTACACAAAATTTAGTGTTGGCCTACCAATAGGAAAACTAGACCAACAACAATGCATCAAACTGTTTGGAGTGATATGAAAATAGATTATTTTAAACATAAATGCCTAGAAATGTCTAAGAGTAAAGATAGTTGCTATGACTATAGTAAAATCTATCTGTGTATTTCTCTTATTTTGGCATAAATTAGGCTGAATTATAATCCTGGAACCTCCAATACTAAACCACAAAAAAAGAAACATGATGAGCATCAATGTTGAGTGGAGGGCCAACCCTCATCTGGAGTTTCCTCAACGTTGTCCAAGTGGAGAGTCGAGAGATACAAAACCACAAGCTTCTTAGCGAGGAGGTTCATTTTGAGGTCCTAGAGCCCTAATCGGGCCTACATATCATCCATATAGAGAAATATCTTGTCCTTGTCATCCTTCTTATCCATCAAAATGCATCTAAGTAGGAGCTTCATGTGCTAGTATAGTTCAATTGTCCGCAGGTACTAGGAGACTTGGGATATGGTGTTTCCCGTGTATGGAATCTAGGAGTGGGTTGTGTCTAGGAATTCATACTCGAAGAAGAAACGTTGTAAGACTCAGACATCATCTTCTACGAGGTCAATTTTTGTTTGAATTTGCAGTGGAGTATGATTTTCATAAGAGTGATATGACTCTTCAGCTGCAACATCAAGTCATGATATGGTATGTCAAGGGAGGTGTCGAGAAGACTTTCCTCATCCTCATTGAGAGCCTCTTCCTCGAGCCATGAGAGATATGGACAGAGTAAAGGGCTTGGAGAAGGTTGGGGAAATGACCAGTAATAGGTGAATGGAGTCTTGTCGATGGTCAAGTGAGGAGGGAGAGGGGTGGTAAATCCAAATGAGACTGGGAAAATAAATAATAGGGTGAGGCATATTGCTGAAGGAGATAAAAATGGTGTTTCTGTGATGAACGCGAGGTGGGAATTCGGTTATGATGAAATTCAAGGTAGATTCCATGATGAAGAGTTGGATGAGAGGGACAAGACAAGAGCAAGAGTTGTACCTTCGGCTATCTAGTTCATTGTGATGAACTTGATAGCCACACAATGTGGAAGTTCGAGTGGAATGTGAGCCTTTGGTGAATTCAGGATTCATTGTGAGAAGTGACAGGAGTGGAGGGAGGTGGGCAGGCATTGATGGGAGGGGTGGCCATGTGGGTGATATCCTCTATGTACATCCCTTCTTGATATCTCTTTCCGGACACCCAATACAAGGAATACCAGTCTTCCTTCTTGCATAATCATTCCCCTAATACATTCTCCATTGGAATTATTACATACTAAGAAATCTTTATCAAAATCAGGTAGCATCAATACAAGTGTTGACATAAGAAATTTATTAAGCTCCTAAAATATTTTGTCATGCAAGGTCATAGATCAAAATTTGGTTGCATTACCTCATAATTTAAAAAAAAGCTCCAAAATCTTAGAAAAATCTTGTCAAATATTACCATCTAACACCACCTTAGGGGTATGAAACTATTAGTTCTTATGATGTCAATAAAAAGTTATAAGTCTATATAGATATATTACCTCATGCCTATATCAGAGAGGTCTGATATTCTACTTGATAATCATCCATGTTTGTAGAAACTTTACCTTTAACTACATCCCCCATTGTTTCCTTGAGATCCAAGTGATCCATTTCTCCTCTTGTTTATATTTTTTAGGAAACTAGTAAGGATATATGTCCCAAATCATTGCATCCATATCATTTTATTTTTGGATTCGTAAAATCCACTTTTTCCCTTAGTCTATCTTCTCTTTTGAATTTCAATAGTAGTGTTGGATTAAAATTCCATTGTTCAGATCTTCTTCTTAAGGCCTTTTGATGATTAATATGATAATTAAGTCTAGCACTCAATTCTTTCCTCCATTGTTCTTTGTCTCCACATAGCCTAATTGTCAGTGTCACCTATGACATGACCTTAGCCATGAATGCTCACATATTAGTGATTACCTCATTTAATGAGCTATGGAATTTGCTAAATCACATAGTAATAGTGATTGTGTGTTTTTTGAAGGATTAAGTTCACAACTATGAACATCATAAAAGGATAAGAGCGTGTGTATTCAAGTGGTTGAATTAATGTTTAAATTCTTATTTTCATGTATAAATTGACTTTCCTACAATGTTTGGATCCCTAAGCAGTAGATGATCTATTGTAATTTTTCCCATCAGTCATTGTTTTATTCAAGTATTTGTTGATTTATTAAATTGAGAGGATCTTTGTTTAGTGAACATTCTATCTTATGTTTTCCTTCTTCATTCTTCCATCTATCAACATATAATCTTGTTTTCTGTTGAGAAACTTTAGTGCCCTCAATGAGTAGAATGTTTATGACTCCATTTCCCATTTGTCTAGCCTACTAATCTACAATTTTATTCCCCGTCCCTTTCTTTCTACATCTTATTGATCACCTATTCAAACCAAAACTTATATTTTACATTCTTATGGGTGTTGAGCTTACACTTTAGCAGTCAAAGTGTGACTTTCAATGCTAACATAAGTGATTTTTGATGTGTACAGTAAAAAATACTTAAGTGTCACATGCATGTGTAAGAAACATGGTAATACATATATATTGATGTGTGAGGTCAGGAGATCATTGTATAGGGGAAATACATAAGATTCTTTTTTATAAAAAGAACTGGGAGAGAGATAATGTGAAGTAAACCATAGATAGAGATGTTATCGGGATAATTGTTAAGTGTGAACACAAATCAATCCCCCTAGATTCACTACAAAACCAGAACAAAACAAGACATTAGACTACTCTTTCCTTAGCTTTCAATTATCAAATGAGAAATGGATCTGGAATAAACCTTTTAAATATTGAAGATTCAACTTCGCCAATGCAATCCAAGCTCCGTCATAAGGCTTATGGAGAAATATATGCAAAAGAAAAAAAGCCTATGAAGACAAGAATAACAGAGCCTATTTGATATGAAACTATGTATGTGATCAAGGAATCATACAATATGGACAAATAACATTCATATAGGAAAGAAAAGTATATCTGTATTAAAGAATGTGGAAGAAAGATACAACCAGATGCCTTGATGTTGTCAGGCTCCTTCCAACAGTTCCTTGTTTCACACACACTTCTTGCTCCAAGGATTCTGAGACCATGGATCTGATAGCTACTCACAATCTATCTTGACAAAGAAAAGTACAAAGCCACTCTAATCAAGCCAAATTCCCAATCTACAAAACTCAAGCTCAAGCCAATCTAACTTTCTCCATGAGAGCTCCTCTCCTTTTATAATCTGAAGAGGATAAGGTGAGGAGGTTAGGATGATCCCACTAAATCATGAAAGTGTGTAAGATCCAAACCGTTCGGAGGCCACCTAACCATAGAATCATCGATAAGATGCTCATTTTTTCCACGTAGAGTAATTTTCGCACCCTAGCTATAATGTAGCCTGTGGAAACTCCACAACCTAGCTATAGAGAAAGCTACAGAAATCAGGCATTTCCGCACCCTGCGTATAGAGAAGCCTACGAAAATCCTCCTCAATAGGGTTTTTACAAAGGAAAATATGACTTCTTCTCTTATTAAAAGTTATTCTCCCTTCTTTTTTTATGAATTCAGGCCACTGACCCCTTTGAAGGCATCAGATAGGTTTACATCATTAACGATCATAAGGGTGACGAATATAATGTGTAACAGAGATCCCCCCAAAGTATGAAGTTAGAACAGAGTGATAGTTGATATACTTTGTTGAGTGTGTGTAGGGAACATCGAATAGTCGGTCGCAAACCTACCAACAAACAATGAAATACAATACACTAATATATCATCACTGAGGTAGGAATTCCCATACTAAGAATACTAATGACTAAAATCATAAATGTCATCATGCAAAGATCCATGTCAAGTAAGACAGGTCATGGCCACCAACAATACACCGTGGATCCATGCCATTATGACTCAAATCTAAACATTGCCACCAAAAATATACTGTGGATGAAACATACAATGTGGATTTATGCAACAGTACAAATTGAATATACTCCAACGCAACCTGAATCTATCATAAAGGATACAGGGTCTTCATCTCCACCACTCTATAGTATGAATCTAACCATGTGAACACATGGGCTGAAGTCGAACATGGTAGAAACCACTTGATTACCGATCATTAATGAATGCCATTAACAAGTGCGAGGGAAATCACCATTAATGTCAATGACTCCCAAGGTAATCTAGTACAATCCAACGAATGTGAATTAATGAGTTGAGGTCAAACACTCGGAGGAATCTTCTGATCAGGGGTCAATAATGAAAACCCACTGTTGAAAGCAAGGAAACCTATTATTGAGGCATGCAAGTTCCAAGGTACCAATTAGTTTCTAAGTCTAATTCCTGGACAATGAGTTGAAGTTGACAGAAAAAGACTCATCATAGGAGGGACTTAACATATCCCCCATCAATGACATGAAATGGGTAACAATATTTGAAGTAGATCAGAGTAACCAGTGACTCGGGACTGACTCAGGGATGGCCGACTCAATAGAAGACTTAAGGACTGCAGATTTGGCTGACGCAATAGAAGGATTTCTGGGTTGAAATTCTCTTTGAACATATTGACGACACAACAACTCTCTTGGAAACACTTACTCAACAATGATCATAGACCAATTTGTAATATTATAAAGGAGTATGATCAAGAGACAAGTGGATTTTCCAACCTAGACACAAAGTGATTGAAAGGGTGTCATGTTCAAAGGTGACTCTTTGCTAGCCCTGACCAAGTTTTGAGGAACACTTGGTTATATTTGACTGTTTTTGGGACTTTGACAGCTTATCAAAGATGGAGTGCAACGAGAAGTGTAAATCGTGGAAGCTAGACCCCTTTTTGGGTCCTTTTTGGGTTTCTGGGATAATGTAATGGGATTGGGATGTCAGCCCATGGGTTTACCCATGCTTAGGCCCACTTTTGTAATGTATAAATAGAAGGATAGGAATAAGTAGTAGATATGATGGCTTGGTGCTAAGAGTTGATCTATGTGATAAACTTGCAGAGCTGAGTGCAAGTATTGTAAGTGTTGAGTGCACAGATTGTAAGGATGATATGTGTTAGATCTACTCGGGGATGGAGGATCTGGTGAGGTGTGCGTAGATATCTTATCCTATGCGGAGTAGGATTTGGATAGGCTCTGTGTTGTAACCTGATTAACTAAAGCTAATAAAGAAGAAGACTGTGTGGACGTAGCTCGAGGGTGGGGGTGAAACACGGTAAATCCATGTGTTGTGCTCTGTGCCTCGACCTGATGTGTTTTTCTCTTCCTTTTCTAAGTGATTTTATGTGTTTAGATAGATCTATTTATGCTTTTTTCTTCTGAGATATGAATGAATGTTAGATCTGGTATGTAATATCCTTAGTGCTTGATCTGTTGAATCTAATCTCTCTTGTTGTGGCTAAGTTCTAAATTATCTTAGATCTAAGTACGTACTGCGATGCTTTGTGCTATATGTGATGTATCATAAGGGTTGAATATTGATGAATAATCTATGCTAAGTGATTTCTAAGTGTTATAATCACAAATATGTGTGCCAACTAAGTTGCAGACACCTAATTTTTGCAACCACCCCTACCTCTACCTCGGGTGAGACTTCATCTGCTTCACAGGTGTTGCCAAAAGGGCTGGTAGTAGGGTTTTGTTGGTGCATTGTTGTAGCATTGAACCCTAGTTCTTCCCCTGTGCCAACAAATGGTTCTATTGCCGGGACCTGACACTGTGATTGTTGGGCACTGAGCAGAAGAAGCTTTGTGCAAAGATTCATCCTAAAATTGTGAAATCTTTGTGCATGGATCTATGCCCTAGTGCGCAGTGATCCACTTGATCTGAAAAGCTTTGTGTTGAAGAAGGAAGGACAAATCTAAAGGAAAAAACTCAAATCTACAAGAAAATAAGTTGATACTAAAGAAAATAAGTAAGATTTGTAAGCTCTATGCTTTGATAAAGGTAAGAATAGTTAAAAGTTCTTAGATCTGAAAGCTTTGTGCCCTGTAGAAGTAAAAGAAGTGAATTTTTTTTTTTCTAAAGTATGGATCTAGGTATGCTTGATAAATTTTTTTCTAGCTTGAAAACTAGGTCATTGTTAGATGAAAGAACATTTGATATGAATAGATTTGATAAGAATAATGAAATATATGTTATACCTATGCATAGAAATAATTTTTGGACTAACCAATGGATGCAGGATACTAGAAAGAAATTTTTGCAGGCTAGCCATTATGACCCTAGAAAGAAGTACAAGAAAAGTTGGGGATCATTGAAGAGAAAGAGAGGATTATGTCTTTGTTATAGTTGTAGAAGACCAGGACATCGTGTTAAGGAATGCCCTGGGAGAAAACCTAGTTGCCTCTATTGTAAGGCTATGAACCATGAAGTACTGGATTTGCCTAGAATGATTGCTAGAATTGAAAAGATGAATATGGAGCAAGAAAACTCTGAAGGAGATCAAGAGACTAAGATTATAGAAGAACCCCAGAAAGAATCAGAGATTATGTTACTGAAAATGAAAGAAACCCTAGATGAACATAAAGATGCCAGTTTGTCATAGATATTCAAAGAAAAGGAGAAAATCGAAGTAAGAATGGGAGACTTTGAAATTTAATGTGCTCTGGATGAGGGAACACAGATGAACATTATGACATAAAGTACTTGGGAAACCGTAGGAAGGACTGCTATGATTCCTTCACTGGGAAAAATAGGGTTGTTTAAAGGAAAAATGGTAACCCTATGTGGCAGGATTACTCAGATAGCTATCAGTACCCATGGAGCTTTGACAGAGGAAGAACTCAAAGTTATTAAATTTATTGAGGACCATGCCCCATTTCCAGCTTTGTTAGGCAATATATGGATTGAAAAAGACCAGATCCGGAGAAAAGAAGAAAAGGAAACCCTAGAAAATAAGAAGCAAGAACTCATGGAATTTATGACTAGAAGGATCACCTACTTGATGGAAAAACAAGAAAGTAGATCTAAGCTATTGAACACCGGGGACTTGGATGTCGAAGCTATAAGAGAATTAGAGGAACCACAAAAGACAGAAATACCTAATCCATATGATGAAGGAGTATTACCCTTGGATCTGAAGAAATAATCTCAGCATCGTGAAGTGACTATGTCGAGAGAAGATAAGAATCAAAATGGAAAAAGGATGACTGAAACGAAGATCACTGGGAAGAAGGCTAGGAATCTAAGTAAGAAGAGAGCCAAGATCGAAAAATTACAGAAAATTCTAGAGGAAACTTCGCAGAAGGAAAAATCACAGGAATTGAGCTTCGTCGGGATATCAGAACAACAACATATGGCACTTCGTCGTGGCAAAGCAATATAGCCATTGGACTAATATACCCATTCGAATTCCACCCCAAATAGATAGAAAAGAATTAAAGGATCACTACCAGACCGTTGGACCATGCCATAATGGATGGGTCAACGTTCATGGAAGCTTCATACCCATTGCAAGAAGACCGTTGATGAATTTTCCATTTAGCTCGTTGCGCCATGCCTGAAGAACACTTTTTCCAACTAAAACATCGAAGCTCGGAGAGCTAGTGATTGTCTACAGTGATCATTGCAAGCAAATTGTTCATCCTAGTGTAGTATTTTGAGATCATTGTGACCCCGATTATCTTTCCTGAGTGCGTATGTCCAACGAGTTCACTGCACTTGAGGAATCTGTCACAAAGGTCCTTCTCAATTTAATGAATGAGAGAGTCATGTCAGAAAGAATAATTTCCACCATAGTCCAAGCATCATCAATGACAGGAGTGCAAGACTCCTCGTCGACTGCTCGAGCAGGAACATCTTGATATGGCGTAGAGAGAAGAACTAAGCATAAGGATGACATAGCCAACGCAAAGTTAGTGCCATCCATTCTACCAGCTTACATAGCCCCTCTGAGCAGTGAGATTAACAAGGATAGTGTCCCTAGAGAATTTGAGTACACCCTAGTCACTGCATATCTACCGAAAGGAGTACGCACCTACCACGTAGATCAAGACAAGGTTACAACGTTGAAGTTTTGTGACTTTAACCTAGGGGACCGTAAATTTTACAACATGCTCACCCCATATAAGTACTTGACAAGAACTAAGGGAAATAATTTGAAGCTCATCCCTCAGTAATGGACGATGAACCTCGCGCAGTCTACTTTTCTCAACGTTATGAAAATATCACACTTCGACAGACACCAGGAGGTGAATGCTTGTGTAAAATTGCTGCTAGAAAGTTACCACAGAGGATACCTATGGTTAGACTGTCACATAACTGTTGATCTGGCACTGATCAATAGGATAATCGGGCTTAGCATGCAGGGCCCTGATCCCCATGAGTACTATCATGGAAATACTGCAGACTGCACTCTTGCGCAGAAGATCAAAGAAGCCTGTGGCGATGTTGAGAAAGGTGCGAGAGGCTACAAGGTAGATTCTATTGAAAGTGGCACAGTGTGCCTCACATGCCAACTGATCACAGGGAAGTTAGTACACAAGAATCGACCAACAAAAGTATCTGGCTTTGTAGTTGACCTCACAGGAAAGTACATAGACGGACTACAGATGAACTGGGCAAAGTACCTAGTGAATCAACTCGAGATTAACTATAGAGAAGCCTAGGATCAGGGGCATGAATTCCATTTTAGCTGGCTCCGGATACTGATCGCTTTTGTTGCATGGGATCTACCAGAAGGTGCAACCTTCCCAGACCTTGACCCCTTTGAGCCACTAGCTCTGAAGTTTAGTACATTATGGTACTCGAACGACATGAGAAAGCAATGACAGTCGAATGTCATTTTCCACGCGTACTATAACCAATTGAAAGCAGCCATAAGGAGTGAACCTCGCATAACCCTAAACACTTTACAGAGATTCCAACCTTTGATAAAGTTCAGTGCAGAGTGCCACTTTATATACCTTAACCCACATGCTGATGAGCACCAGGAACAACTTCAGTCCTATTATAAGCTGACAGAAGAAGACCTGGAAGAGATCACCAAGGAATGGTTGGTGGACCTCCTTGTTCTAGCAGACCCCACAGAAATGTCCGACATTGACAGCCCCAGAACTGTGCATAATACACCTGGGCCCAGTA
>JASDQU010379926.1:0-11230 GCA_032191745.1 Picea mariana | reverse complement strand
CATATTACATTGTAATATGGGATTGCCATATTACATTGTAATATGGTAATGCCATATTACAATGTAATATGGTAATACCATATCTTGTGTATATATATTTTTTTTAATTTAAAGGACGCGTCGCAATATCGATGATAGTTCATCGGAAACCAATTTTTATTTTGAACAACCATGGAAATAGAGACGAACGTTCATCACAATTTGCCACGGTTTTTCGTCGCACATACAATATCTATGTCGTAATTTTGGTCTTGGAATAAATTTTCGTCGATATTGCCATGCTTTTTCATTGCAATTTTCCATGGTTTTGTGTCACACATACAACATCTGCGTCGTAAGTTTTTGTCTTGGCATAAATTTTCATCGCTATTTCCATGCTTTTGTGTCGCAAATTTCCACAATTTGTTTTACATTGCCATGGTTTTTCATCACAATTTGCCACAGTTTTGCGTCACACATATAACATTTTCATCGTAAGTTTTTATATTGGAATAAATTTTCATCTCTATTGCCACGCCTTTGCGTCGCAAATTTCCACATTTCTTTTATATTGCCACGGTTTTTCGTCGTAATTGAGATGATGCATAGGGTTAACCCATCTTGATGGTGATGACACATGGAGAGCTAATTTTTTTCGATATTTCCACGAACACCTGGTTCTTGGATATAGTGATGAAACCATAGTGACGAAAAAAAGTCTTAGCTTTCATGGAAATTGAGACAGATAAGTGTGGTAATAGCAACAAAAAACCATCACAAATTTGGTCATATGTACTAGTGACTTCATGTGAAAAAAAGACAAAGACACCCCCAGAGACTGCACAAATGTGTGGTCTCAGTTCATCCCAAACCAGATATTGTGGGTATGCCTATTGAGTAGCACCTATGGGATCCACAGTCACTAGGTTGTGGAAATGAGATAATCATACCATTGTGTAAAGGCTTCATTGTGAGTAGCCTCATTTGTTGATGTAGGGAGAAAATTCCATAGGTCGAACAACTTGGTGTTACGACCATAAACATTGTGAGAAATACTTCACCCCCTCGATGGTTGGCACTTCCACATGGCAAAGGAAATGAGAAAGTAGCCATAGATGAAATAGCTATCTCGTTCATGCACATCCACACAAGCCTAGAACAACTTGGAGAGCAGGTATTTGCACCAGTTCATAGGTGTGCCATTCTTGTCGAATTCTTCCAGTGCGATGGCGTCTATAGTACACTCGCCTTTCGTGTACTTGCACATGACCTTCCCCTCAATCAGGACGCAAGACATGCAGACCTTCTCATCATTAATCAGTGCAATGTGCACTCCTCGACCTCCATGACGTGTTCCATATTTTCCATATAGGCCCAGTTCTCCCTTCTTCTTACCATGCTTCTCAAAGCCTTGGAAGCCTTCGATGACATCATGGCCTTGCATGGACAACCCAGTGAGCATATGGATCTTATCTACATGGATTGGGTAGGCCTGGTCTAATCAAAGGGTATTGTTTTGCACTCCGCTGATCAGAAATTTGGTGCATCATCCAACGTCTCCAGTAGTGCCAAAGACAAGAAGGTCATGGAGACATATCAAAGTGGAATCTCGTAGGGGAATGCAGTCAGGGTTCCACTACCACTAAAAATATATGTCGATAAAGGTAGTGTAGTCCATCAAAGCATTGGTATCCATGTATGGGAATTTAGTAGTGTCAGAAAAATCAAGTTCGACCAACCTGGTTTGTTCCACCTTCCCATGTAGATCACCTTGAACAGTGACCCATGGGTCATTGAAATATTTTAGAATAATAGTTCTAAGTCCCACCCAATAGGTTGTGGGAACCATTCTAGTATAATTTTTAGGTAAACAAAGTGAACAAGGGGATGAGGCCACAAACACAAGTTCACATATTTCTCAAGAGGCTCCAAGACTGACTCTACGACGAGTGCAATGATAAAAATAAAACATGAATCCATCGCCCAAAGGTGTGTTTAAAAGAAATATGCAAAAGGTGAGGTGACAACCATTCATTTAATATTATAGGGTGACAATAGTGGGTATTAACGTTGAATAAATCCCTCAAACATGGAAAAATCCACAACGTAACTAGGGAAACTAAATGCATGAACAAAAAGTTGGTAATGGGACAACAAATCAACTCAGAAAAATAATGAGCCGATAGATGGTTAAATAGAAAAAGGATGAACAATTGTTAATATTTAATTGACTAAGATAGGTCGAGACACAATGACGAACAAAAAGGTACTAATGGATTTTAACAACCCACATGATGACACAAGGGCATGCAATTCGAACTTCGACAACGTTAAGTACAAGATGATGTGATTGAGACTTCCCTGACCACAAAGGTGATATCCAGGTTGGATGTCTTGGAAATAACTAATAGACTTCTAGAACAGGTGAAAACTGGACACATCAGCATTGTTATCGGACTAATCGGTAGGTGAGGACACTAATAGATCTCCCTAGATCCACCTGGATCTAGAACAAAACAGGACAAGACATGACTCTTTCCCTAAGTTATGACCATTGAATTAGCTAGTAAGGAGGAACAAGTAACATACCTTTGTATCACTTCCTAGGGTCTCTGTTTCTCCTGCTTCGATCTGGTGCTCTCGTGAGGTCAATACCAAGACAACACAAACCAACCAAAGTGAAGATAGAAAAATGTATTCAATCGTCAACTTATGCATATGATCAAGGAGTTACACAATAAAGTAAGAATGACTTTATGGGAAAAGGACATGTCGCTGTATCATATTAATCGAAAGTAGAAGATACAACCTAATCGCCTTGATGTTGCAAGCTTCCTTTCAGTGACTCTTAGTTCCAACACACACACTTTCTCTGTCCTTGCATGAACAAGATCCAATTCCTCTTGACAGACCTACTAGAGTCTCCAAGCTTCTGTTCAAGCTAGGTTCTTCACACAATTCCTTCACCAATTCTCCAATTAATCTTTCTTAACCTTTTCCATGAGAATCCTTTCAATATATAGGAGAGGGTGAGATGGTTACATGGATGAGAATTGTCCCACCAAATTAGGGAAACCAGTAAAATGAAAACCATTCGAATGCCAACCCATTTTCTAGAAGATTCCCTTCTAGAACCCTCGAGACTTCATCTCTTTTCCAAGCTTAAAAACAAGTTTGCACCCTATGTATATATAAGAGTGCGAGAAGTTCGCACCCTAGCTGAAGGTGGCCTACGAGAATGGGTCATTCTTGCACCCTAGGCTATAAGCAGTCTGTGAACTCACTTTGAAAATATGTTTTCTGGAAGGAGATAAATGCCACTTTTCTCAGGAGAAAGTTCTTATTGGGAGCCTGAGTACACCATTGTTAATACATCACCAAGATGACCAAAATCATGTGTAACAGAATGCCCCCCAAAGTATGAGGCCAGAATTAGTGACAGGAAAAATACTTTGTAAACTGTGTGTGTGTGTCGGAAACCAGGAGCACACCTAAATAGAAACCTGCAAACAACCAAGCATTTGCAGAATATCATACTAGTTATAAGGTAGGAATTCCCATACTCAGATCATGGATAGATGACACCATAAACATAGGTCATGGCCACCAATCATAGACCGTGGATCCATGCCTTCAAAATATCGCATAGCCACCAAGAATACATTGTGGATCCATGCAAGAAAGTTCAAATTAAGACGACATAGCCACGAGAAATACAAAGTGGATCTATGTGTCAACAAATTATAAATATTCCATTGCAACCTAGATCAAAGAGATGAGATCTAGGGTCTTCAATCTCATCACCTGAAAGTATGAATCTAACCATGTGATTACATGTGCTGAAGTCGAACATGGCAAAGATCACTTGATTACCAGTCATTGATGAAACCATTAACAAGTGCGAGGGAAATCACCATTAATGTCAATGACTCCCAAGGTACACTAGTACAATCCACCGAATGTGAATAAATGAGTTGAGGTCGAACATCTGACAGAATCTCTCAATCAGGGGTCAATGATGAAAACCCAGTGTCGAAAGCGAGGAAACCTACCATTGAGGCATGCAACTTCCAAGGTACCAAAGGATTTCGAAGTCTTGTTTCCAGATAATGAGATGGAGTTGACGGAACAAAAATCATCACAGGAGGGCCTTGATGTATCCCTCATCAATGACATGAAATGAGTAACAGATTTTGAAATTGAAATAGAGTATGATGTAAGTTGGACTAAACAAAGGGAAGGCCGACACGAAGAGAATGGACAACTGTATATGGCTGACTCAATAGAGGTTTCAGATGAACTTCTCTTGAACATATGAATGACACGACCAATGATTTGGCAGCATTGACTCAGAAATGACTCAGGATATGACCTTGTAGCAAGTTGAATGAGAGACAAATGGATTTCCCAAACCAACTTCAGATAATAAATAAGGGGGGTGTCATGTTCAAGAGCGACACTTACTACCAATAATATGAATACGAAAACACATCCCTTTCCCAAATTTCCCCCCACCATTTCTGGCGAGTACCTCTTTATTTTTACACAATCTTGAGGAGGATAACATATGCTTTTTGATGTAAGCTCATCCTTTGGATGAGTCCCTCAAAGTATGTTTAACGAATCCTAGGAAGGAGTGGTTCGGTCCCATTATGGGTCTTTCGATGTTTGTTAACGAGTCCAAAGATAGAAAACTCGAAGGTTTTTCATGATTATAAAAAGAGAACTCTCTCAGTTCCATTTTCATAAAATAGTCTGACGAGACCGAAAAAGAGATAAATTATCACTCACCGAATGTTTTCTTCAAATACTTTAACGAGAGTGAAGAGAACAAGGTCGCTCGACAATCTTTTCATGTTTAGAGAGTCTGAAAAGAGATTAAAGAGGACTCCAGGGGGTTCCTTTTTCGTATAACCTTGTTGAGCCCGAAAAAGTGATAAAAGTGTGCTCGATCACGTTCTCATGTATTTGCAAGTGTGAGAACGGAAAAAGACCAAGCTCGAGGTTTTGTGCAAAAAAACATAAAAAACAACTTAAACATGCGAAAAATGAGAAAAAATCCGTATCCCTGTGTATGGACGTCGAAATCGTTATGTCTGCAAAAACTCGCACTCATAAGGGTATTAGGCATTAGGTTTAATAAATAAAACAATTATAAAAAACCAACAAAAATGGTAAAAGTAAATATAAGTGAGTAAAAGTTCTTTTTAGCATAGTAATTGTAACTTTGCCAATATTTTAGCCCAAAACCCCTCTTTTGCCCTTGAATTTCGATGCTCAATTGTGGAAGGTACGAGCATCTATTCAACGAACCGTCTCCGACGGTGAGGTAATATCCTTGTCTTCTATCTTTTCATGGTTCAATTTTTCATTTTCATTGGTAAAATTCAAGTTTTTGAGCTTGTTTTAGGGCTCAAATTTGCGTTCAGCCATTCTTGCAGGCTAGCCACACGGGACTTGCGAGAATGCATCATTCTTGCAGGTGGCCCCAAAGGCACCTGCGAGAACCTCACACTGTTCCAAAGGGGCACCTGCGAGAACCGCAAAGTGAAAAGTTTCTTTAAAGTTTTCTCAATGAAAAATGTACCAAGTGTTGAAGAGAGTTGCTGACCTTCTTCTTATGTGTCTTATGAAGGCATTTGGCTATCACCATGGTTCTGGAATGGCGTGAAAGAGAGCATGAAGAAGATGATTCTATTTCTAAGAATAACCTGGGCACTATTGCCGCTTTGCAAGATTGTGGTCTCCTGAAATTCTTTCGGATCTCGGGTATGAGGGCCCAAGTGAGGCTGTTGGAGTACCTCATTCATATGTGGGATGTGGACGAACAAGTATTCCATGTACGGGTCCACACATTGTCCTTGGATATCGAGGACATTTACTTCTTGACAGGACTGTCATGGAATGGGTACCATGCTAGCTTGACTGGTAGCTGAGGTGGTGGGCTGCCTATGAGTGAATACTTTCGTTTGTACTATGTTCCAGAGGCAGAAAGGAGCAAAGGAAAAGTAGCCATTTGGGAGGTCCAGGATTTGACCCTTCGCACTATTTTGTTCACCATTGCTCGTATGGCTGGGAGTGTTGCTCCACACATGGCTCTCTAGAGCTACTTTCATTATGATATAGAGTGTATTGAGCCTCGGGTCTTTAACTGCACAGATGGAGTCCTTCGTAGCGTGAAGAGGCAGTTGACTAAATGCAGGAGAGGCGACTTGAAGCAATTTGGGTATGGGTCACTGTTGGTGTCCTTCTTTCTTGAGAGGGTTCCCTTACTCAGGTTGCAGGTTGAGTGGGGTTTACCGGCTCTAGAGGATTTGAGAATGCTGAGGTGGTGTAACCTCATGGCTCGGCATGTAGCTGGACAAATCATCAAATACAATGATTCCTTCTTTGATTGGTTGCGACCATAGATGCCGATGGTTGATGATTATGCCTATGCCGGATTGGACTTCCGAGGGGATCCAGACTTGGCCTTTCCTGAGGGCGCTCAGTGGGGGGATCTTGGTAAGAAGTACAGATTTTTTACTTTTTAAATGTTTTTGTGAATTGTATCATATGCAAATGTTTTTATGTTCGTCCAAGGTCTAATTACAAAAATTATTTTTTGATGACATAGCCGTGGGGCCTTATCGACCACTGGGTACTTCTCCTATTCAACAACGAGGAGAGGTGGCTCCAGTGCCATGATGGGATGCTGAAGATTATGAATTAGTGGAACAAAACTTAAAGGGTTTAACTGCAGACATTCTAGACATGCCTCTTTGAGAGGTTCCACGATGTTATCAGCGTCATACGGTGGGGGTGTTAGAGTCTGTTGGCCGACTGCTTCGTAGGGCTGCCCGGGCAGTCATGTGTTACCATTAACATCATCCATGATGTCACTTTGTAAAAGCTATGAGCTTCAGATTTTGAAATTTTGGTCCTCGAACAGAACTTTTTGCAAAAAACGTTTTTGATCGTTATATATACATACGACTTCTACCGGTTTATCTTGTGTTGTGCGATACTTGTGATGTGATTGATTTATAAATGACCCAAATGTCTGTCTAATACATAGTTAGCTAATGCATCAGTTAATGTATTTAGACATCTAGGAATATGTTGATAGTCAATATATTCAAAATAACGTTCCAAGAGGCGAATTCACAAATATACCCATAACAAAGTAGGACTTCGAATAGCATAGACATTACTTAACTGTAGTACTACAGGCTGCGAATTAAGTCACACAACCAAGTGACAGATACCAAGTGATATAGCATCAATCAACAATTTGATAATGATGCTATACTCTGCAATATTGTTGGTCGCACGGCCGAGGCACGCACCTCGTAGAGTGATAAGTTCGTTTGTAGGGGCGTATATTTCCCACGCAACAGAAGCAAGGTTCTGAGTACTACGGATAGCACCATCAGCGAAGACAATGTGGGGTAGCTAAGACTCCAACATCTGGAAATCAAACACAATGTCACATAAGGGCAGAGACCAGATAACGAAAAAACAAACAAACTACAGTAACACACCAGAAGTATGATACAATAAAATACAAGTACTTGTGCACAGGTGATCTTATGCATAGTAGTACTTCTTCAAGTACAACCCATTTCTAGGTTCACTCAAAGGGATACCATCGTAATCTACTAACTCATAAGCTCCTTTCTCTAAAACTTGTCTAACGATATAAGGACCTCGCCACATGGCTTCGAATTTTCCAGCTCCTAGCATATCTCGATCTTGTTCGTAGTGGAGAACCAGATCTCCTTCCGAGAAAACGCGAGGCTTGACATGTTTGTCGTATTGGGCCTTGACATGTTTCTTCTAGGCTTCTATGACTAGGGTAGCATCGCGTTGAGTTTCGTCTAATCACATGAGATACAACAGACGTTCTTCTTCTGCAGAAGTGTTTGGTAGGAGTTTGACAACTAGTTTTAAAGAGGGTATCTCGCATTCAATTAAGAGAGTGGCTTCTAAACCATAGACTAAATGGAAATGTGTAAACCCAGTAGTGGACTTAACGGACATCCAGTAAGCCCACAATGCTGAAAACAACATTGTGTGCCAACTTGTTTTGTGAATCCCTATCATTCGTCGAAGAATGGTTATGAGAACTTTATTAATTGCTTCGACTTGGCCGTTGGCTTGTGGGTAATAGGGAGTTGAGTTTTCATGGCAAAGACCCAACTTTTCAGTGAGTTCGGACATCATGAAGTTTCTAAAGTGGCTACCGTGATCAGTGACGATAGCCTGAGGAACACCAAAACGAGATATGATGTGATTGAAAATGAATAATGCTATGGTATTTCCATTATTGTCAAATGTCGGCATCGCCTTGGCCCATTTTGTAAAATAATCTATGGCTACAATGGATGTACCTGGATATGGTTGGCCTATATTCGGGGGTATAATGGATGTAGCTGGAAGCTGTTGCCCCCCAGTCGATTGAGGATTATGTTGTATCATATGATTCCAATATTGCGCCAAGGATGGAGGTATGTTTTGTTCATAGGGTGGGGTTGGTGGGGGTTGTCCTCCAATCGAGGGTTGAGTTACAATTGGGGGTTGTGTTCCCATTGGGATTTGTGTTCCAATAGGAATTTTTCCTACAAGGGGGGGTTGAGTCAAACCTCCTTGGTGAAATTGTCCACCAACAAGAATCTGGTAATTTGGTGTGAATGACGGAATAGTGCCACCGATAGAGGACGCAAAAGGTCCTCCGAAATGGGGTTGAGGAAGTGTCGAAAGAAGTCGGGAGGAGTGTGCCTAGAATAAGAGGGATCACCAGGAGTTTCAGATGGGGTTTGCATAGGAGTGGGAATAGAAGCATTCAATGCACGGTATCTGGGTGGGAGTGTCGGGGTGACACTGGGCGAGAGTGGTGTGCCAATGGGGGCTTGACTAGCCACTGTAATCCCGGTGTGAATACTCGTAGTATCTGTGTAATGGACCATTTCTAAAGGGATGGTCAAGATGTGGTTAGATCGTGGAGATTCTGTACCAGGAAAATAATAAGTAGTAGTAAAAGGTACTGCTTCTGGGTAAGAGGTTTCGGGGAACGCAGGTGAGATGGTGATTTCAACGCCTGCTCCTAAACCAAAGAGATCGCGTCTAAAAATGCCATTAGACCAAAAAGGATCTTGGAGCTTAGGTCCTGGAAAAGGTCCAGTCGGTGATATAGAAGACAAAACAACTAAGTCTCCAGAACAATTCACTCGCATAATACATCTCTCAGAATTAGGGTGAAGTTGAAAGTCCTCTCAAGAATTGGTAATTCGGAAACATTTTAGAGAGTCAGTTCTTTCCACTTGTGGAGTGGTGATGTCTTGGACTTCACTCTGTTGAGGAGATCCCTCTAGTGAGCTTGTAGGCAGGGGTTAAGAACCTTCTAGATTTTCTAGAGGTAAGCCCTACATTCTACGTGAACGACGTGGAGGGTCTATTGTGAATGAGTTACAAACTTACGAAGAAAATCCCGTGGTCAACTTGGGTAAATAAACAACATGCGCTAGTAAATGAAATCTAGAAAACAATGCCAAGCAAATAAGACCTTGTGATTTCGAAGTCACTAGTTGGTGATGAAATCCAAAGTCACAACAACGAGATAAGAAGGGGCAGGGCTAGGGTGGAAAATTTACGTTGATGACCTGCTTAACGAACTTACACCCTGGTGCAAGCTCCCACACATAATCGTGGGTATACCCTCCACGGAGCCCGAGTGAGTTTGGCCAATGTCGATTCCAGGTACCGTGAAGACTTGCCCCTTCATAGTCACCTTGTGTAAGACCCTAAGAAGATAGGCCACTAAGGTTACCACCGACAGTAATAAAGCTTGGGGGGACAGTCGATAGTCTGATCCACACTCAAGGGAAGGGTATCTAGCCTGAAATCAACTCGAGAGGCTTCCACTCATCATTGTGGGTATACCTCCAAGTGACCCCCATAATATGTGCAATCTCTACACCAATATCAACAAAGTAGGGTGAGTAACTTTGTCAATATCAATGCGACCTCGGGTTTGATCCTTGTGTGAGAAGGGTTTCCCAGGACAAAATGTTGTAAATGGAATTTCGACACTCCTTAACACAAGATGCTATTGTGTCTTTTGTGCTTTGGAGAGTGTATCTCTCTGCCTATTCCAAAGCACTAGCCTAGCTAATTGTTGGTGTAATAGAGTCCTAGAAAAGAGTTACTAGTTAAATTTTAAAATTGTGCAATGTTATTAAGGGTTGTTGTTACTCAAAGGAAACAGAGATGAAACCGATGTTGTGTGAGACTCTGACCCAACAATGCATAGATAAGAATGAAATATATCAATTTTCATTTGATGAATTCTATGTACGAGAGGGAAAGAGAAATGTTCTGGAACAATCTTGAACTACGATATACAATCTTCTTTAAAATGTAATCTTCAACGAATCACGTAACAATGACAATTCTCTATTTGTTCTATTTCAACGATTGATTTTCAATATTTTCAAAATGAAAATGCTTTTAAAAAGAATTTTTTTTTTTACTTTTCAGAAAGATCCACACCATGGTGGTGAAAGTAAGGAAAACCAATAACTAATAAATAAGCAATAAACAAAACCCAAACCAATCTTTCAATGGAAACAAAAAATGACAAGCAGACAAGACTAGTCTTTTCAATTGCATGAGAACAATGATCTTCCAAATAATGAGAAAATGAGAAAGACAAACAATCCCAACTTTCAAACCGATCACCGGCTCCTAACCAAACAAGTACTCCGATCGCAAGATCAGAGATTATGTCCTTGCTAAGAAAAGAGATGAGAGTTGAGAAAAACATGGACAAGAAGAGCCTTTGATTTCTGAAGACTGATCGTGCACAAAATCCAAAGTCAAGAAACAATCAACCAGTGGTCGCAGAAGTTCTTTTCAAACACCTATACAGATTTGGGCATCTGAGCATGTCAAAACCTTAAATCCAAAAATTTAAAAAATGGGTTCTGTTATCACCCCATAATTTATGGGAATCATCTTATGACTTGGATATTATCTGCACCTGGTGATTAGGTTCACAAATGATATGGCATTCTTCAAATAATTTGTGAAAAAGGGAATAAAAGGGAAAAGAGAAAGGAGGTCAAAGAAGAAGTGAAGCAAAGGCCCATGCAATAATGACAACTTGGTCATACCATCTAAGCATGACCAAGTTCTTTTAAATTTTCAAGGCTGAAAGGGTAGTGAATACATCTGATCATACCATCTAATCTTGATCAGATAGTCCCTAGGT
>JASDQU010379924.1:0-11230 GCA_032191745.1 Picea mariana | reverse complement strand
AAATATTACGTGGTCCCGGAAATATGTTGTCCCGGTGCGAAATTTTTTTTCAGGGGCGCTGCCCTCGAACTCCCGCGTGGGGGGCTACGCCCCGTTGCACCCCCCTGAGGAGGGGCCTAGTGCCCCCCACTCTAATCCCCCTGCGCACCCAACGCAGATGCTTCGACACTACTACTCATGCAAAGAATATAACACATACCCAACAAGTATCACCCCACTGTCTTTGTCATCAATAAATATATAATTATACTACCATTTAAAAATGGCATAAGAGGTTTGAAAGCACTTATGTGTGGGAATTGTGTGTAAACCCATCGGGGTATTGAACAGGCTCGCTGGCAGCGGGTAAATGCACACATGATACCAAGACAACTTCGTCGGGGTACTGAACAGGCCTGCTGG
Source organism: Picea mariana (assembly GCA_032191745.1). Taxonomy (NCBI): domain Eukaryota; kingdom Viridiplantae; phylum Streptophyta; class Pinopsida; order Pinales; family Pinaceae; genus Picea; species Picea mariana. The sequence goes on along the minus strand of JASDQU010379924.1, from coordinate 10,828 downwards.
AAACGAACCAATGTCGGGTCGAGAGGTAGCAAACATATGTTTTTAAATTAACTTTTATGGAAGTATACATCATGTGGATACAACTATTGAATGGGATTAAAGCATTTGAGAGGATTAAATGACATCCCTGTCGAGGCTATGGACGCCTGATGGCAACAGTGGCTCTGTCAACAGTATTGAAGTTCTTTTATAAACATCGTGCCTCTTTGATTAAGACATTATTTCAAGTTATAATCCCCTACAAAGAAAATTCTATTGTCTGGTTATAACATTGAGCTTATCCTAATACTATATGGTCTCAGAGTGAATTTATTTCAGGGAGCTTAAATTCTTTTTCTAAAGTCTTATTCTTTTCTTCCCGAGATGAAATCTTACCAGATCAGAGATAACTGCTTCACCCAGTAAGTCGCCATTTGTTGGGCCCCAACAACTCCCCCTAAATTTTTACAAAATTTAAAGGGCCCCCATTAGAATCTTGATAATTATAATGAGCTATAGAATCAACCTTTTCAAATAGTACCATACCTTGCCTTGCTTTGAGACAAACTTAAGACATTCACTATAGTATGGGACATTCATTACAAGAGTATATGTCAAAAGTTAGAAACTAGCATAAAAATCTCAATTTAAACAAAAATGTTATTTTTTTATCAAATGTTTACTTTCGTTTAAATTATGATTATGTGTTCATTCTTTTGCTCATTAGCGAGTTTGACTATTTTGAATAATGTGTTCAATACTTCATCAAATAATATCTTGGTTGGTTTCTCATTTTTATAAAATCATTTGGTGATATTAATTAATTTAATTCTTTTTTTCATTTTGCATCTCATTTCAAAATAATAATAATAATAATAATAAAAACGAATTATCTATGATTTGTTTGATTTTGTAAAAAACCAAAATTAATATTTTTCTCTTCTCCATTAACTTGAAGCTTCTAGAATTTTAAGATCATATTTGAAAAGAAATTATAAACAATGTTTGTTTAGAACTTATAGTTAGTTTAAATTCATTTTTTGATTTTATTATTCTAGATTTTGTTTTATTCACAATTTTTAGGTTATTAATTGAGGTTTCTTTTTGTTTCAGAGGTTTCTATTATCAAATATTTGATACGGATCTGATCATGGCTTGATTTTATTATCCAAATACGTTCAAGATGATTGATCCAAAAATAATATTGGATTGCTACAAATAATTTTATGAGCAACAACAGATAAAATTTGGAAAGGCGTCAAGATTAGACAAGCAATTTTGCAGGACTGATTGCAGCCAAACTGTGAGGAATTTGAAGAAACGGTTGAAAACCCAGAATCCAAGTGGACCCATATAACTTCTGCATAGAAAATTTCCCCAAAAATGCACGATTTGAGAGATATTGATGTCTCTTTACGAGGCAAATTTCAGATAGCAAAAATTAATAGTGACGCCCAGACTGTTCATTGATTGTATAAATATATGAGAAAGATCAGAGCCAAAAGATCCAAGAAATTGAGAGGAGGATTTTAATCCTTTATCTTTTGTATATTATTTATTTTGTAAACTTTTCTTCTTTTCAAATGGAGTAACAGATGGTTGGAATCTTTGAGAGAATGGCCGAGTATTTTCGAAGAAGAATACGAAATTCCAGGTTGCTCAATGGCTTTTGTACTGTGAGTAAAATGGTTTTATTTTCATTATAATATCTTCATATTCTTTGAATAATTAATTATGCATTGATTTAAATTAGCTTTAGTCTATTTTATCAATACATGGTTAATTGTTATCATTTATGTATTAATTTTTTTCAATCTTTAAGAGTCTATTATCTTAAAAATTCTTACAGAGCTACAATATGGGCATGTGATTTTGAGAAACAATATGGGAAAACAATTCATCTTTGGCTTTAGACCTATGTGATGCTTATTCCATTTCGTTCTTTCATTACTGTTGTATTATGAGAATGTTATTATGGTTGATTTTAGCTTTAGCTTGTCATCATATGGTGTTTTCATACTATTAAATGTTATGTGTTGTCCATAATTTCTTATTCCATTTTTTTATGTGTGATCAATCGATCGTTTGATTATTGTGGAATTTGTTTCTAATGTTAAATGATAGATAATATCAATACTCAAAATTGAGTTTTCTTTCGTTCTTAAATATTGATTATCTTAAGATTGCATGATTTTTAATTAGTTGTCTTCCTATTGTTATTAATTTACTCCAATATCAAATACTTATTTTAATGTATTCTGGAAGTGCTAATATTGTTCTGTTATAGGTTTCCTTTAACAACAGTACTGGCATGAGCTCATACAACACAGAAAGATAATACCAGTTTCGTTGATCAACTACATATTATTCTGTGTGTTATTTAGTTAAGTTGTTTATGAATGAAATGATGATTACATTAATTAGCTTTGACATGATTGTTTGATAAAGTTTATGAAGGACCCTGATCTACCTATTGCTTCATGTGGTTCTAAGCCATGACATAATTTTCTTTGATAGTATGGAGAATGGTCATGCAGACTGTAAGAATCGACCGTGGATTATGTTCATACATTGCTTAAAAGGGAGTCTGTGAGTGGAAGTATGGTAAGAGGTTTTGTACCACCATTCAGATAGTTGTAATGATTGAACCTACTGATGTTGTTTTTCGGACAAAAAACACCTCAAATACGTTTCCAAACATTTGTTGACCGCTTCCATTTGGTCATCAATCTGGGGATGATAGGCTATGTTGAGATGCAATTAGGTGCCCTGGAGCCTGAATAATTCTTACAAGAAATTGTTGGTAAAAGTTGGATCTAGGTAAAAAACAATAGAATGAGGCATTCCATGGAGTTTGAAGATATTATCCATAAAAAGTTTAGCCATTGTGGATGCTGTGAATAGGTGTTGAAGAGCACTGGAATGAGCATATCTGGAAAGACGATCGACTACCACCATGATGATTGAATTATTGCTTGATTTGGGTAAGATAACAATGAATTCCATAAAAATATCTATCGAAATAGTAGGTGGAAGTGGAAGTGGTTGGAGTGTGCCCAAAGGTTTGACAATCTCACCCTTATTGTGTTGATGGGTATCACATTCGGCCACAAAGGTGCATATGTCCTGTTTCATACCATCCTAGAAGAAAGAACGTTTGACCCGTTCATAAGTTTTGGTAAAACCTGAATGACCTACAGTAGGTGAAGTATGAAACTTAGAGAGCACTATGTATTTAAGGGCTGACTATTTGCTTAAATATAGTCAACTTTTATAGAGAAACTCGTCTTTGTGTCGAGAGTACCTTGGAGCAGCTTAGGGATCTTGTTTCAATTGTTGGATTAGGCTGGAAATTTTGGGGTCTTGCAACCATTCTCGACAAACAACTTCAAGCCAGTCGGGGACAAGGAATGAGAGGGAAAAAAGGGACCCTTCTTCTTCATATTTCCTGGAAAGAGCCTCGTCCACCACATTTTCTTTGCCCTTCTTGTAAATGATCCCATAATCACATCCAAACATCTTGGTCACCCATTTTTGTTGCTCCGGGCATGAAATTCGTTGTTGGAAATACTCGAGGCTTTGATGATCCATTTTAATTTTGAAGCATCGTCCCAATAGATAAGGGTGTCAGATATCCACTACATGCAAAATAGCCAACATTTCCTTTTCATAGATCGATTATCCCAAATGTCACTCCGACAACTATTTGCTGGTGAAAGCCAAAGGTCATCCATATTGCATAAGGAATACCCTGATTCCTCTCCCTGATGCATCAAATTCTAGAAAAAAGGTCTTGGTGAAGTCAAGTAGGGCCAGTACAAGAGTAGTGCACATAACTTCTTTCAAGGTTTTGTTGGATTGGTCAATGGCTGGAGTCCAACTGAAAACATTATTTTTAAGGAGAGTTGTAAAAGGACCCATGATTTTTCCATAATTCTAAACAAACTTGTCATAATAGCCCGTTAAACCCAAGAAACTGCGCAAAAATTTAAGAGATTCAGGGCCATGCCAATTCTGCATAGCTTAATTTTTCTTAGGATCCACCCGTACACCATCCTTTCTAACAATATGACCCAGATACTCAACTTTAGAGATGACAAAAGAACATTTAGATCGTTTGAGGAATTTTTTTTTCTTGGAGAGGAGATGGAGAACTTTATCCACATGGGTGAGATGGGCTTGCCAAGTTTTACTATAGATGAGAATATCATCAAAGAAGTCTAACACAAAGTGATAGAGGAAAGGACAGAAGACATGATTCATGAGACTTTGAAAAGTGGAGGGGGAATTACAAAGACCAAAGGGCATGACCAATAACTCATAGTGACCCTCATGAGTGCAAAATCCAGTCTTGGAAATGTCTTCATCTTTCATATGTATCTGGTGGTAGTTAGAACGAAGGTCAAGTTTGGTAAAGTATTGATCCCCACTGAGTTCATCCAGAATGTCATCTATCACAAGAATGGGAAATTTGTCCTTGATGGTAAGTTTGTCGAGGGCACTAAAATCATGACACAGGTGCCAAGTGCCCTCCTTCTTGAGGACCATGACAACATGGGAATAATAGGGGCTAGTATTGGGACTGATAACACCTACTCCTAGCAATTCTTGGAAATTTTTTATCGATTTCATTTTATTGAGCAATGGGATGGCAATAAGGCTGCACATTTTGAGGAAGACTGCTTGAAATTAAAGGAATGGAATTCTCATGGTCACCACATGAGGGGGGAAGGCTCCGAGGAGTTTAGAAAACAGTGTGATGTTGGGAAAGGATAGATTGAATCTCGGGGTGCACAGAGGAAGTATCAATTGTTTGAATGGAATGAAGTTGGGCAATGATGCCATAATGAAATTTTTTGAGTAACTTTTCCATGTGGTGGGAATTGATGATCTCCGGAGAGCCTGCTGTAGTGCCTTGGAATTTATGCTGTTGGCCTTCCTGTTGGAATCGCATAGTCAAATCTTTAAAATCCATGGTTATGGAGGGACTAGAGTGAATAGCCGTTCAACACCAAGAACAATGTCACAACCACCCATGTCAATATCAAGCATGTGAGATGTCAAGTTATACAAACAAATTTGTAGGTGCACATTTTCACAATGCCCCCCACATTTCATGGAATCACCATTAGCAATTATGATTTGAAAATTGTTGACATCATATATATAGCAATTGATTTCTTGGCCAAGGTAATGATGGATGAAATTATTTGTTTCCACTGTCAACTAAGATGATGAATTTCTTGTGCTTAATGTTACCAATAAATTTGAGGGTTTGGGGAGCAAAAAATCTAGTTAGAGCATTCATCGAAATAAGTAGTTCAACTTCGAGAGGATCAAAGGGCAGCGTAAGAGCAACTTCTTGGGGTAATGTTGCCTCTGGTGAAACCTCAATATCTTCATCAGAAACATCCTCCGAAATGGCCATAACAATTTTTTATTCATTACACTTGTGCCCAAGAAAGTATTTCTCATCACAATTATAGCAAAGACCCTTGAGTTGGCATTCAACCATTTCCACCCGTATTAATTTTTGGAGCTTGAGAGGAGTGGTTGGAGGGGCAAGATTGGGGGGTCGAGGACATGGAATAAAAGCGAGTTTTTTGTTTTGGGCATAGATAAATTGTTGTGCCTCCTTGACGCGTTTAGTTTCTTCCAACCAGGTTCGGGGGTGAGCCAAGAGGACCTGGGTTTGGATTTCATCCTTGAGGCCACTAATAAAGAAATCCTAGTGTTGATGAAAAAGAATAATTCTATCTTATTACTAACATTTTCAGATTTTGCTTGGCTATAAAAAAATAATTGGGATTATCACCTTGTGTTTATAACCTCTTTTACAAAAAAATCAATTGATTCTCAAGAAATATTTCCTTGGAATTAATGTTGTCTTTTATAATTTAAGTATTTCAAAATGAAAAGAAAGCATTCATAAAATAAATTATTTTTGAATAACTTTAAAAATAAAAGATCTGATAAAGGTAAAACAAAAAACTCAAATGGGACTCAAAACCATCCAAAGATTTTATTTATTCAAGTATAAAATACAACCAACAATGTTTTTCATACCCTAAGGAGTAAGGACCAAAATCAGACTTAGCAGTCAAAGATGGTATATGACAGCATACAAAGACCACTAGTATCATCAAGTGAAACCAAGAGGGAAACAAAGCTGAAATTATAGGCCACAAATGTCATTGCCTTGACTCTGCACAAAATCCTCAATCAATACTGAAAACAAATCCAAAAATATAACAAGAATCTACACACTATCATAGAAAGGTGATCAACCTTGTGACATATATCAACAAATCAATACTTCTTGGCTCTCTTTGTTTCCACCTTCAGTATGATCCTACTATCAACAAGAAGTCCCTAGAACTTATGCATTTCAAAGATGAATGAAATAGAAAAGTAATCTCACTTAAGAAGCAAGAGCAGACCTTATGAGAGTTGTTCTCTCTATCACTCTCCTTTGCTTGTCCCTTGAAATCTTCTTTTATTCTTCTCAAAATTAATTTGAGAAGTTCAACTACTTTCAGTTATGTCATTAACTAATTTTGTTTAATGGGGAAAAATTTATAAATTAATAATAATATTTAATGATAAGGATAAATAAATACTAACTAATAGGTGAGGACCCCCTAATTACTCTTTTATTTAAAAAAAAAAAAATCTCTTTGTTCTTCCTTTGAAATAGAGACAAATTAATGCTCTCAAACATCTAATTAAATATCAACATAACCCACAATAAAATCAACCCATATAAAACTTGTAAACATGCTTATTGTTAATGCCGAAAAATCGTCCGCAGCATTACAAACAACGGTTGAAGAAAGACATCAGTTCCAGCAGCAATTAGTACACCTATAACATCAAAATCCATAAAAAAGGCATAAAACTATACATTTGGTTCAAAAATTAAAATGCGCAAATTCACCAAAGGAAGCGCATGCACTGTGCGCAGAATGCGCGAGCCAACACGAACCTATTTGTGCACCGTGCTCAAGATGCGCGATTGTCTATGAGAAAATCCACACACTTCTCATGAACGATGCATTTATGAATCTTTTCGGCCTCTCAACCACTTCCAGTTCGACTCCCAACACGATTTGACACTCAGATCTGAGCGAAATCTACTTTGGAGGCTGGTCAAGGGCTAGGAAGTGCCTTAAAAGGCCCCTTGTTCACACTATGAACCAGTGGTATCTTACCATGAATGGACACTATAAATATATGCCATGGGTGTGCTAGAAAAATAAGAACTTCAAGGTATTGTTACACTGCCATAATTCTTCTTGGAGAATCCTCTTTTCTCTTGGAATCATTCAAGCATTAATGAAAAGGCCATTGCACTCACCTCTTGAGAGGATTGGCATTGTATTTCTTCACCATTATCACTTACCATTGCATGAAGAGAAGAACTCTCTATTAGGGAACTCAAGAGCCCTCCCAAGGAGGAAGAGGGGTATCATAAGTCCCTACCTTTCTCTACGGTGTTAGCCTATCAATATATTGATCCATTGGTAGCTATATGATTGTCATTTTTTGTTTTTCATGGTTCTATTTCTTGCAAGCTTCTCTAACAGTTATTTCTCTTTATTTTTAGTTTTATTTCCTTGTTTCATGTGTATTTGGTTATCTAATAAAATCACAAACCTCTGTCTTGTTTAGTTGACTTAACTAGGCAAGTAAGTGTTGTGTTTTTTCTCACCCATGTGACAAAACCAACACAACACTTGTGATTCCCAAATCATAAATATATTTATAAAAATAATTATATTAGTTGTCACCTTAGTCAAAAGATTCCATAATACATCAAATGAATATATCATCAACTTGTCTTAAAATAAATATTGTTGTGAAAAAACTTAAATGATACTAGGAATCAACTCCATTCTTGCAAATCTGTCATGCTCCTGCCAACCCACACAGAGTAATATGCTATCCCTACTCATGCTAATGTACTCTAACCTCGCCTGGAGTCTATACATAGTCCCGTAATGCAACTTTTCCCTATTTGGTACCTCATGCTCATACAAGTCCCTAGAAAATCCTATCGAAGGTGCATCATGCATCACCCTCATGATCATCTCCCTAAGTGTGGCCTCATGGTATAAATATGTTGGAAGATTGGTTGTTGTCATTGATGTCAACCCTAGTCATGGGTTTTGGACCGCAAGATTGATGAAGGTATTTGGACATGAAGGAAAATGCACATGCAGATACAACACCCATGGATGGATAGTATACATCATGTTGTTTCCGGTGGTATGTGACACGTCACTTGGATCCTCATGGTTGAGGAGAAATGAATTTTTGAAGATGACAAAGTGAATTGAAGAAGGAAGTACATGTAGGCCGTGAAGATAATTAAAGAAAAGAATTGCAAAATAAGAAAGTGTCAGGTCGGCCCTAATGTTAAAAGGAAGTGAAATAAATGTTATAAATAAACATCATTATACATTCATTTGATACAAGTCGAATTTCAGAGCTAATAAGAAGAAAAGAAGGCCAGATTTCAAGGGAGGATGAAGTCTTTTGGTGATGTGTTCTAAGGTATGTTATTTTCAAGTCATCTTACCATTTTTGCTATAACTTTTTTTTTAGAATGATTCAGATGGTGAAATCGCTATGGTATTGAGAATACATATCAAGGTACCTCTGGTAAAAATTCCATCTCTTTATTCGATATAATTATGGAGATACACTCTGTGGAAGATAGGGTTTGTGACCAGTCCTGAAGCTAGTCAATAAACATGTGTTCCGGGTAAAACAATCATAACTTATTCATCGAGAATCCAAATGAAGCGGGACAAATTTCATTGGAAAGAGTACAGACTGTAGTTTCTTGTGTGTGAGTTTTAGAATCATATGTTAATTATTGAGCACAGGGCATTCTGTGCAAGTTCACTCTCTTGAATAGACCATAATTGAATAAAGTCTACCATTCTTTCTATAACCTCTTTTTGGGGAGGATTCAAGGAATGAAAATTGAAGGATTTTCAGAGAATACATTGAGTAATATTATCTAGAGGATCAGAGTACTCCAAAAATTGTAGAAATTGTAGAAATTGAAGAAGTCTCAGGAAACATTATCATGTTCTATGTAATGATTGGTTGATGGTGATGATTTAATATAAAGTTTTATTACCTCTCTTGATATTGGAGGATTGTATCTTCCTCTTGGAGGTTTATCCCTACCTTTACATTTGGAAGTTGTAGCTACCTTTGGAAGTCATTATTTCCCTTGAACAATAACTATTGATTATTTCTCATATATTGTGCATGGTGTATCGTGGTGTATTGGTGTAACTCTTATACTATTGTTCATTTCTCATTGGATATAGTTGAATGGTTTAAGTATAAGTTGAAAAAGGTTTAAAATTGTACTTGATAANGATTCACCCCCCTCTCAGTATCAACAATTGGTATCAGAGTGAGTTACCTTCAGTACAGTTTAACCACTGGAAGGAAGATCCTAAGAAGAAATGGAAGACAAAATTCCAAATGGGATTCCACCATTTTATGGAAGCAATTTTGAATACTGGAGTAATAGAATGGAAACTTACTTGAAATCTCTTGGGGCAGATGTTTGGTTCTCAGTTGCTTCAGGATACAATGCTTTGAAGAAACCAAAGACTGCAGCTCAGAAGAAAGCAAAAATGAACAACAAATTGGCAATAGATACCATCCTGGATGGATTGACAGATTCAGTGAAATCCAAGGTGGGATCATGTGCATCATCAAAAGAGATTTGGGACAAGCTACAAGACCTTTATGTAAGGGAGGACGTAGAAGAAGAAGAAGAAGAAGAAGTTGAAGCAAATTACAACATCTCAGATTTCAAAGAAGAAAATAGAGGTCAGTTATTTTGCTTTAATTGTGAAGGACTAGGTCATGTTGAATTTGAATGTCCTCATCCAAGGATTGAAATAAATGACACTGAAGAATAAAATTCCAATGAAAAAGAAGAAAATCATGAAGAAAAAATTATTCAACAAAAAGATGAGAATCTTAAAAAATTGAAGCATGTTGAGATTGAAAATAGCAAGCTCAAAGACATGCAAATAAAACTAAGAAGTGAATTGGTTGGTTGTGAAAAGACAATTGTAATCTTGAAGAAACAATTAGAAGACTTTGAGAAACTAAGAGAAGAAACCATTTCCTTGAAAACTCTACTCAAAGAAGAAACAAGAATATGAGAAGTAAGGAATGTTCAAATGAAGAAGAAAGAAGAAGATTGTGAGAAACTTGAACAAGAAGTTGTCTCATTGAGGAAGAGCTTAAGAAACTCTCAAGTGCAAAAGACTTAACACATCTTGGATGCATGGGTGAAACTTCATACAAAGAAGATGCAAATACCAACAATAAGGTTGAAGAAAGAGCTACACAGACAGTTGATGAGAAGTGGACCAGGATACCAGAAAGAAGGAATGATTACAAAAGAGATGAATATCCAAGAAGACCTCCTACCTTCAGGAATCAAAGAAGCTTCAATCAGTATGAAGGAAACTACAGAAGAGTAGATCATGAACCCAGATGGACTACATCACAAAGAAGGTCACTTACTCCCAGGTATCAAAATTTCTTTCTTGGTCATTGTTATACTTGCAAAAACTTTGGACATAAGTCAATTAATTGCAGAATCAATGAAAGGAACAAATACACAAGAAACATGAGTGGTGTAAATAGAAGATATGGAAATAATCATGGATTTGTCAACATAAGTTATAATTCATTTTCCCCATTGATGGACAAAAATATTGCATGCTACAAATGTAATTATCTTGGTCACAAAGCACGAGATTGTAGATATATGAATGAATATGTCCCTATGCCAACCACAGTA
>JASDQU010379916.1:0-11166 GCA_032191745.1 Picea mariana | reverse complement strand
TCCACCATCAATGTGACCATATTTCCTACAATGTTTCGTAGCTGTTGCTATTAAAATTCTTATGGGATGTTTGAGGCAACATTTTTTACAAGGGCAATAACATCTACCATCACCCTTTTCACCCGCTTTACTTTTTTCCCCACCTCTAACAACATTCTGTGACATTTTTCCGCACAAAAATACCCTTTCGGAACCATTGTTGTTATAGCAAGATTGTCGCAACATCTTCAAATCGTCAATTATTTATAGGCCAATTTTAGGTCACCATCGTCGCAATTGCGACGATAGTGACCTTAAAAAATATATATATTTTTATAGCTATTTATTTTAGGTCATTTTCAACAGTAAAGTTTGACTAAATTTTTATGGTCAACTTTCGTCGCATAGGTGACGGAAAAAGTACGGTCGTCGCATATGTGACGAAAATTGACCATTATAGTTCAGTCAAACTGTAGGCATCGAGATGGCGACGAACACGGGGTAGATTTAGAAAAAAAAAAAATTCTCTTGCATGTTGCAACGAAAGAGTACTTTCATCACAAGTGGTTGTCGCAAAATTTTCAATATGTAGTAGTGATCTCCTCTATTCCATGCCTCTTTGTGGGCCTATCCTCGTCTGTGCTCCACTCTAGCACAACATACTCTCCCGCACTACCACCTAGTGCAGTTTATTTTCTCTTTATCTTGGGCCCGACCCCTCGACACATGCACTTGGCTAATTCTTTTCCACCTCTCTCTTTTTCTCTTAGTCTTATCTCAACTCTTCTTTCATACCTCTCAACACGTTTTCTCCTCTGCACTTCTGGGTCCATTCCATACCTCACCTCATCTCGACAATTTATGGATCCTCCTCAACAAACCCATTCTCTCTCTTTTTTTACTTTCCCCTGTCCTTGTAGAAACACCCCCGCAGCCTACGTTAGGGGATTTTACTTAGCCATTCGATCGGGCTCCATGCACATCAACACCTTCTCCACGAACAACATTTTTATCCAAAGTGGAATTTCTTCCAGCATTATCCTTCTCGATCCTTTTGCAAACTTCCTTTCAGTGTCATTGAAAGAGTCAGTGTATTCCACATTGAATTCAACAATGTATCCTTCTTTTACTCGATTAAATGAGAAATCAATAGCTCGAGTCCTTTTTTTATCCAAAACTTTCAGTTCTTCAAGCTTGGCTTGATCCCAAGCCACTAGCTCCAACAACCACACTGAAGAATTAGTAGCAGCTTGTCTTTTTAGACATTCATGCAACAGACAAGGAAATTCAACAGAGAAAAGCTCATGCATATCCAAGTAAAGATACTTGTCTTTCCATTTCTTTGCATTCACCTTCAATCCTTGAGTCTCGTGCAGGGAAAACTCACATTCATTTGCCTCTACCCAGTCTTGAATTTCCTCCTTAGAGGGATGCCACCTCATTTATTGCCTTCATCATTCCCAATAAGACTTTCAAGTCCCAACAAAAAAACCACTTGTTGGGAATTTTGATCCAGACTTGCACGCGTCCTTCTTAACGTCAGAGAGTTTAGACCTAGGTTTCATCTAGAATTGTCCAACAAAAACCCTAGAGCACCGACATATCAATCCTCAACCAAGGTCGAGGAAGGTCTCACCCGATATGCAAAGAGGATCATAGAGACCATAAGGTCTTGTGATAGGGATGAAGGCTAAATACATGAAACGTCATCAGGGTGGCATCCATGCAAATCATATCTAACAGATTATTAGGACTAAGCATTAAAACAATACACACACATATTCAACTCATACATGATAGACACAGAATGGATCAAAATTGTCACATCTTTATTACTGGAGACATTTCATCACAACAGAGATATACATTGTGCAGGACAAATATATATGACAACCACAAAACTTCATACCCTCTATATATAAATCCTCAGAATTGCAACATGTTGAGCAATGCGCCTTTGCTCAACACTTAGACATACACAAACAAAAATTTATTCAAAGCATTACAATATTTCAACAGGCTAAGAGCGAGATCAATACTGAAGACTCAATGAATCTCTTTTCCTCAATATCTAACTAGTCCAACCAACCCTATTTTTGATATTAGTGCTTCCTTTTGTATCTTTCTATGCTAGGGAGCATTGTCTCTTTCTACTCCGCTCCACTCATCTGTCTAACAAAACTACCTCGCATGCTTCTGGTGTTTGATAGTGCTATATGTAGACTTTCTATTTCAATGGAAATATTAACTACCTAGCCAACTCGTCCTCTAGTCATCCCATGTCCTTGTATGTTGTTGGAAGTTATCATTCGGGAATATTTCTCGATGATTTCTTTCTTGATTCTGGTGGGCATATTCTTGGTTTTTGGTGCAACTGACAAAACTCGAATAGGTGCGCACTTGGTATATTTTAATCTTGGCAGCAACTGACAAAAATTGGTCAGGCATACACTCTATTTCATTTCTTGCACATTTCCGTAGGCGTGTGTAAAACTATGGAATGAGCACACACAACTTCATTTGTGCACATGCGAAAAACTAACCCAAAACGTTGGTTGCCAACAATTTATCTTTACAATATGTAAAAATAATAAATACATGAAATAAAACTCTAAAAATGATGACGCCATGCCTTAGAAGGGTGATGTAGGGTTGAAAAGTGGGACGTCAAGCCTCAAGAAGAGAACGTTAGGCCTCCAAAGGCCATGTCTAATCCTCTCATGTGCCAAAGTTCCATGACATGTGTCCCCCCTGTCAAACCACCTAGGTAACCCATCATCCATCAAACTCTAGCCTCCAAGATGACTTCAAGGGCTAAAGGGTTATGTCCTAGGCCTCCAAAGTCTATGTCCAAGCATAGAAGGTGACATCATGAGTGATCCATCGTCCTCCACTAGGAGAGGTCCTGCAGAGACAAACAAGTACGCCCTCTAAGTTTCTAGAAGTCATATGAATCATGCCAAGTAATTCACATTTAATAAAAGAACCACCCAATCAAGTGCATCAAATCCCCCCTTTTCAAATTAATCAAATGCTCAAAGACCTTATAAAATTTTCCAAATTTAGGTATGGGAGGGGTGTCATGATGCTCTATTGGGTAGGCCAATCCCCAAGTCAAGGAACATTTCCCAAGAAGACATTATCTAGACCATGTAATGAGTATGGGGTGGATTGGGGCAAGACTATTGGGCATGGGGTTCTTGACATATCAAGGGTTCCTATTGTCTCATTTATGGGTGCCTTTGTAGAGGGTGTGTTACATCCTTAAGTTTCCCTTTGTTTGCAATGAAATTTTTTTCCAATCCCTTTATTTGCCTTTTTATTAAGTCTAAGGATTGAGTTCTATGTGCAATGGAAATAAAAGAGCACCACATTTCCACTTGAAGTTAGAAGACATTGGGTGCTATGTGCACTAGAAATAAAATAACAACACAATGCACTCCCCCATCAAGCAAGACACTTTTTCTTTATTCATTTTTTATTTAAAAGTCCTTTACTCATTCAGAGAAGCATTTCATGGCTCCCTGGAATTTAGGGTGAGCATTTATGTATGGAGTCCACTACAACACCTCTGGGCCTTTAGCGCCTTCTTCCCATGAAATGAGGTACAAACCATTATTGGGGTCAATGCACCTGAAGATCCAAAAGATGAGGAAACAAAGGGGAAGAAGTGTGGAAAGTGGTAAGTATGAATGGGAATGGTACGACGACCCTTCATCGAAACCCCCGGTAGCACCCCTTTTCCTGAGGGTGACCAACTTACTAGGATACCATGCCAACCACCAAGGTGAAATTAGGCAAAAGATATAGTTTTCATGCAAATTTCCATAATCAATAAAGGACTCTTTGGGATGTGCTTAAATGCTTCAAATATTAAAGTGACACTTACCATGAGATTGGACTTGTTACCTCATGAAGTAAGACTTGTTGTCTTCTGGGAGCCAAGCTGGTGTAGTGGGCGTTGCTCTGCTGCCAATGGTGATGGCGAAGCATGGTGAAAAACAAGGACTCTGTGGGTTGTTCTATGCATCTAGATCTTAACATTCCATGTCTGCTACCTGCGGACCTTGAGACATCATATCCTTAATTACCCTTAGGTTGAGGGGTAACAGGACCTCTAGAGGGAATATATGGTCTTTTAATGGGATATTAGTACCATCATGGAGGTTTTGTGCACCAAATATGGATCTCAAGCCCTTAACTATGATCTAGTGAGGAAAGCAAGGACCTTATGCCCTATGTGAACCTTCTAAGTCTTATGAGCTAGGAAAAAGGCCTTGAACCATCACTTAAGCTCTATAAATAGGATGTTGGTCCTTTGAGTGGGATATGAGTGCCATTAGGAGTTTTTCACTCAATGGATTATTTAAGGGACCTTATCATGGTATGGGTAGGAATTCAAAGGACTTGGGACCCTAAATGAAGCTATTAGGCACTCTTAGGAGGTTTTTCACATGAGGGTGGGTCTCAGAGAATTGACCATTGTAAGAGAAGGAAAACAAGGGAATTAGGTTCCAAATGAAGCTTCTATGGGTTATGGGCCATGAACAAGGCTAGAAAACCATCACATGACCCATCTAAATGGGATATTCCCCCCCAAGTGAAACATAGGTGCTATTATTGTTGGATGAATCTCTCCTCCAGTTCTTGGTCTGACCCAGGTTCAGATCTGATAAGGGTTCCAAAAAAACCTTCTAAAATTATCGGCCCTCTTGGTAACCTAGAAGGCAACACAATGCACAAAGTTCACCGCGCAGTCTCACCCGAGAGAGATTTATGGGTAACTGCAATCCCCAAGTGCTTGTAGTCTAGGAAGGAGTGGGGATCTAGGATTGTATTTTATCCTCTCAAGTATTAATCTAATTATTCATTCTATTATTCCCTGGATTCATTTACCTTTTAATCCCATGCATGCATTCTAATATATCTGCCTTAACCATTCATTCATAAACTATTCAGTGAAAGAAAGTAAACATGCAATAAACATTACAGATAACATATGTTTTACCATGGTTCACCCCCTCATGGGCTACATCCACAAAGATTTGGCTTCTTTTCTCTTTTATTAGGTTTTATACAAAATATGGTGTTGTTCCTATTACATCTCTGATCATACAAGTACTGTGGGGTTAAGGAACCTCTGCGAGGTGGACTAGATCACACCAGGATCCTTAACCTGTGATCTAACCCTCAAAATCTAGCTACCTGACTCTTCTACAACTCAACAACTTTTACACTTCTCATCACAACACAAAAACAGAACCAAAACCTGAACTGACCACCAACAACCCCGACCTAGACCTCCTAGGTTCTTATTTATACTATTTTACAAGATTATAGCCATTACAATCTATACCAAAACCTTAACCCTATCATGGTTAGGTTTTCCTACCTGTGCGCCTTGCATGATTCTTCTCTTGCATGTTGTGTTTCCTCACACGTGTTGTTTTTCCTGCTAGTTGTTCTTCTCCAAAATTAGGCCTTTCGTTCCAAAATTAGATCTTTCCTCAAAATAGGCATGCGCCCAAAAGCCCCCCAACACTGACATGTGTCTCATCCCGAGTCACTTAGGTAGTGCATGCTCCCTACACTGCCCTGTTCAAACTAAGGAATTTTTTTGCTAGTTCCTCTCCTTTTTTCTCACATCTGCATAGATTTTCTTGTTAGCTCCTCTACTATCTGCATTGTTATCTCCTCCTGCATCAAGGCTACGCTCTTTGCTTATGCATGTGCTATACTTGTCTTCTCTTCCTTCAAGTGTGAAATCACTTGTGATGCTTGTTCTTGGAGGGGTTCCAATTCTACTTGTCTTTCCTTCTTTTGCGTTTGCACTGCTTTCAACTCTGTCTGCAGCTTCTTCATGTCTCGAGTGCCCTTCAAGCGCTTTGTGATGCTCATCGTTTTATGCCTTTGTTTGAGCTCTTGTATGGTTGTGTTGATTATTCGTCATCTTCCAATGTTGTCCATAGATTTGCGACTCTGTTGAACAGTTCTTCTGTTGCGCTTTCTTGTTTCTCCATCTCAACTATTTGGAGTACAACTTATTTTTTCCTCTGCTCTCGAACTTGGGGAGGAGTCATAGGGTTGAGCATTCCCTTGAGCTCCTCGATCTCTTGCTTGTAATGGTAAATTGTCTACGAGATCAAGCTGATCTTCTCCTCTGCGCTATTCTCTAGTGCTTGCACCTTGTCTGGAATGCGAGCATAAACTGTTGTTAATCCTCGTTATAGCTTATTCATGTGTTCTTTCTCCTCCTCCTTCTCCGCGGTCAATTGGTCACATGTGATTTGAATCATATCTGTGACTCCTCTACCCACATCCAAGTTTGTTGCATCTGCGCAGGCCCTGGACTGTACTTCTTGCATGACACTATCTTGGAGTCTATATAATTCCTTGGTGGGTATTTGTTCCATGACCATTTCCACTTGTTCGACCTCCTCCAGGGGTTTCTGCACAGTCTCCTGATCGAATCTCATCATTTGACACGTTACCAAAAATGTCTCCCTACCCTGGAAAATGATATGCACTGTCTCTTCTCCTTCTTTTTGCGTAGGCGACCACTATGTCTTTTCTTGTTGTTGCGCAGTGGCCTGTGATCCTGTTTGTCTATGTAACTGTTGTATGTTCTCATGGAATTCTAGTATTTTTTCCATGATTTCTTCCCATCGTGCTTCAGAAATTCTGACCACTTCTTCGCTCCTATCTTGGAGCTTGTCCATGACTAGCTCTGCATCATCCTCTATCAGGGTGATGTCTGGGTCTTCAGTTTCATATTTCCTTTTCGCGCACCTCTTTTTCCTCTGCGGGCTTCCTTACTGTTTGTGAGAGTTGCACCCCACTTATGGTACCCTAGGTTATTTCCTCTTTAGCATGTGAATTATCCTTCTTCCCAGTCTGTGGCTGGCTTCCTATTCTTGTTGGGGTTGGTGTCCTCCTCGGTCGTTTTGGTACTACGATGCTCCCTGTTGGCTGAGTCTGTGTTGTAGTTGTTCTAGTATTACCGGTCGGGATACTTGTTCTCGCTAAAGGGCATGCTTCAGCCTTGTCCTTAGGCTTATAGGACTATCTCATGCATGTCCTCGTGGTTTATTTTGCTACTGGTAGCTGCCACTGTGTAGGCTAATATTTAATGATCCAATCCACTTCCTCTCTTGTGACGCAATACTGCATCTCAAGCCATGCCTTCTTGGGACCCTTGACAACTTGGATCCATACGTGATGCCTGGATGCCTTGAAATTGGCTATCCCATATGTCTCCTGCACTACCTCCATCGATATGCGCCACACATTCGTTGTGCATTGTTGTATCTTTTCTAGCAGCATTGCAAAAACAATGTTATTTTCCTGTCGCGTTTTGTTTTCCTTTGCTTTCTAGAGGGCCTCGTATCTGTCTGCATAACACTTCCCCATCCTATCCAAAAATGATAAGAATATTGGCTCCTACCATCCTTCCAAATCTATTAGGATGATCATCCATGAGTAATGGAACTCAGTTCCATTATCTTGTGTGTCTCGACAATCTATTAAAAACTGGTTCAACGGGTATGGTGTCTAGCTGAACATGACCCCCTTCGCGCATTGCATGGATGTTGCAATAAGGCCTCCTGGCACTTCCTATCTACAACATTTCCTCAAATTTTACACGCCATCAACTTGCTGGAAAACCTTGTTGCATTATCATTAATATCCTTTATGACAATTCCTCTATTCCCCTGAGTAGTTCTGAACCGCGCTTTAACATGCTATGCTATTTATTTTTTGTGCACCTTGTTATCTAAGTATTTCTCTGGATGCACGCCAACTATGGGTAGTCTTGTGATCTTGGTAATCAATGCTACATCTATCTCCACGAGTCTATCCATCCATAATATGCCTCCATGGACGCAGGTGACTAGTTGTTTAACACATAGCCCGACATTCTTACCGTTCCCAAAATGTGGTATGTCCAATAGGTTCATAATTCCTGAGTTATAGAGCCCCATTATCCACTATGCAGGCTCCATTACGGGTTTACCTAGGGGTCCAATTTCCCGTGTGTTTGTGAGATAAGTCTCCTCATCCAACTCTAGGAACTTAGCTACGTCATGCACATCATGGTTGGTGTACCTAAGCTTAGGTACATTTCCCAACATATCATCCACAACAATGGTTGTGTCTGGGAGATAGAGGAGTGTAATCTCCATGGAGTCCTACACCTTCCTTTTCTTTCCCACAAAAAATGTGCCTGGCTCGGTTGTGTGTGCATCCTCTTCTTCCCTTTCGAACTCCATCCAGTCGGTGATGTCTTTGACCAACACCTCCTCGTGTTCATGGGACTATTGCGGTCCCATTGTTTCATCGAGTTTTGCAGGTGTCTCAGGGTTAGGGTTCAGAATGTCATTCTGGGCCCCAGAGCTCTGCCCTATTTCTCCTGGCTGCTTTGTGGAGGTATCTTCCTCAAACTGTGTCAGGCTGATAGATTCCGTGGCCGAGGTGGTTACGTATTCCATATTGACCATGTTTTCAGGCTGTGGCATTCTTTCCTTGCGTCTCTGACCCTGTCAAGTAATCTGGACGAACTGTCCTAGCACGCCAAACTTTGGTGGAGTCATCCTCTCTCCAATTCACACACTTGCTTTCTCTTGCGTAAATTGCTAGCTAGGGAACAATCTTTGTTTCTTGTTCTGTGCTAAAAAATTGCTAACTGTGGAATAAACACGTGCTTTCCACTTTTTATAGACCCGATCATATTCATTTTTCACTTTTTGCGTGCATTTGCGCGTTTAATTTTTCCTGTGCGTTGTCTTCTGATGTTTGTCACGGTAATTATTGGGCATGACTTTTTCCATTCCTTCTCGTGGTATAGTCAACTTCTGCGTCTTTTTGTGTTTTTCTTTTATTTTCTATTTTTTATTTCTTTTTCCCTCTTTTTCTCCTTTTTATTTATTTTTTCTCATTTTTCTGTCCTAATCTCTACTATAGTACACTATATACATTCCTTTCTTATTGCATTGTGACTTTTAAGGGTTAGGAGGTCAACTGTCCCTATATAGTTTTAGTCAACTACCGTTGATCATTTCTTTGAGGTTCGTGCCTCCCAAATCCTTTAGTTGCATAGATCCTCCATCTGTGATAGTATTTACTTCATATGGCCTTAGCCAATGCATTATAAATTTACCAGGATGATGGAAACATTTACTGTCATAGAGTAAGACTAGGTTTCCCTCCTTAAAAATCTTCTTCTCAATATGCCTATCATGTCAGGCTTTGTCTCTTGCTTTCTGCACTTCCTAGTGAAATCCTACCAGAATCATGTTCTCTTCCATATCCATTAGTTTATTTAACCTTTCTTTTATTGCGCCTCTTTTGTCATGTTGGTAATTGTTTCTATGTCCAGACTGGGTACCAAAAATTCTAATGGTACCAATGTTTCTTGCCCATACACCAACCTGAATGGTGTCTATCCTGTCAACTTCTTACATGTGGTCATGTATTCCCATAGTACTGCTGGTATTTTCAAGTCCCAATCATTCTTGTTGACATTGTAGATCTTTGTCAGAGCATTCTACAAGATCTTATTGAAGTCTTTTACTGTTCCATTTGCCCGAGGATGGTATGGTGTACTCTTTTGGTGATAGACTTCAAACTCCTCATTCATAGCCCTGATGGTACCGTTGATAAAGTGAGTGCCTTGGTCACTCATAAAAATCCTTGGACATCCAAATCTGGTGATCTCTTGCTCAAACAAGAAGTGTGATGTTGTCTCTGCACTGCAGTCTTTTACTGGTGTTGGTTCTGCCCATCTTGTTAAGTATTCAGTTGTAGTAATGATATATCTAGCTCCTAACCTTCTTGTTGGTGGATTAATTGGTCCCACAAAATATATTTCCCATTTTTCAAATACCTACAAAGTTACTTGTGGTCTTAGAGGCATCTCATCCCTTCTGTTGGGTTTGCCAACCCTCTTATAGACAACACATTTCTGGCAATATTCCTTGGCATCTGTATGGATGGTTGGCCACCATATTCCTGCATGCAATACCTTCTGTGTGGTATTTTTTACTGCATAGTGTCCTTAAGTTATTCCCTCATGAGCTTCTTCCAAAATTCTAGGCCTTTCATTTTCTAATACACATCTTCTCAAAATATTATCTACGCCCATCTTATATAAGTGTCCTTCGATAAGTTGATAGCTTGTAGCTTTGACTACAAAATTTTTCTTCTACGCAGTGCTAAACTCTTGTGGTGCACTCCCTCTACTTAAGTATTTAATAATATCAACAAAGTATTCATCAACTACTTGTATTTAAAATAGTTGCGCATCAAGGAAGTCGTCTTCTAAGTTGGTAGGTTCCTCTCCATAGCTACCCTTGACAGGTGATCATGTCCTGCATTCAACTTCCCTGGTTTGACTATCACTTCGTAATAAAATTCTTGGAATAACAACAACCATCTACAGATCCTCCCCCCCAACACTAGCTTATTGACTAGATATTTGAGGGAAGAATGATTTGTGAACATCTTAAAGTGTTTCCCCAGTAAATAGTGCATGAACTTCTGAAGTGCATATACCATGGCTAAGCCTTCTCTTTCTGTGTTGTTGTAATTCTGCTATGATTCTGACAATTTTCTTCTTGCAAAGGATATAGGGTGGTCTAATTCCCTTGCTCACGGCTACACCAGAATTTATCCAAGTGCTATGGTTGATGCATCTACATGCACATGAAATGTCTTTTCCCAATCTATGAATACTAGGATAGGTGTTGTGACCATATTTTCTTTTAAGGTGTCCAACCCTCATCGGCAGTGCTCATTCCACTGAAATATGATATCCTTCTTTAACAGTTTTTCCATTGGCGCAATAATTTGTGCACACCCCTTTATAAATTTCTTGTAATAACCTATATTTCCTAGTGTTTCTCTCAACTGGTTCACTGACTTGGGTGGTGGTAAATTGACAATGACTTCAATCTTAGCAGGATCCACTAATAAACCTTGTTGACACACTATATGTCCCAACAATATTCCAAAAGGTGTCCCAAAAATGCACTTCTTAATATTCAATGATATTTGACATTGTCTGCATCTTTGCAACATTATCCTTAATACTTCTACATGGTCCTTTAATATACTATATACAGTCCAATCATCTATATATACTTCTAAAAATTGATGGATGAATTCCTTAAAAGGAGCTATGACTACTCT
>JASDQU010379910.1:0-11230 GCA_032191745.1 Picea mariana | reverse complement strand
TGCATTGTTAGGTACTCGCGGGCTGTTTTAGGCTAGCCCGCGGATACCCGCATGCAGTAAGAGGACAGCAAGCGGATGCCCATGCCCAGTGAGAAGTTAGGGCGCGGGTTGCTTGTTTTGAGTGGTTTTTTGAGGAGTTACTCAGCATGGCTTTGGCTAGGAAGAGGCATGAGTTGGCCTGATGCCAGGTAAACCTGTATGGTGCATTTTAGGGTTATAACAAGGGTTCAACCCATAAAATGTGAGTAATTTACTGACTGTTGTGTTGATCCAGCTAACCTTTCTGGTAATTCTAGCACATCTTCTGGTAGATACTTCATACATCTAGTTCTGCTAGTTCTCCAGCACTTCTTCTTATTCTGATGACCATGTGTTGTCTCTTCACCAGCTTAGATTCCCATCGGTTGTAGGATTGATATAATCCTGCTATCTGGTCTTTAGTTTGTAGATGTTTTCCAGTTCATACACATGGTCTTCTTCTCTAATAGTCTCTGTGTATCAAGGACCCTCATCTGGATCTAAAGGTACAATGACCCTAAGGCCATCTCTTTCAAATTTCATACGCATCTTATTTAGATCAACAACAGTAGAATTGTTGAAGGCCCAATCAATTCCTAATAATGCAAGATAAGGGTAGTTGTCATCAACAATTTCAATTACTTCAAAATCTGCAAAGGTTCTAACTCCATCGATGTCCACAGGGACATGCTCCAATCATCCAAATGGGTTGACAGCTTGTTGATTAGCCATTCTAAGCCTGATAGGGGAATAGATCAACTTCGGTTTTCCCATCAGTGCCCAGGTTTTCTTCGTCATGACATTGACCTCTGACCCTAAGTTGAGGACCACATAGTCTATATCATATTCTCTTATTTGAGCATTCAGGTGTAATTCTTTATTTGTCCTTGTCCTTTTCCCAATTTGTTGCACTTCTCTATTCAGTAGGGAGCTTGTCTTTCCTAGCTCATACTTCTTGATTAAATCTTGTAATTCTTTTACAGCGCTTTTATCTTGAATCAACTTAACACAAGTGCACAAAAATTCCATGAGATTGCTTACCTCTTTTCCTTATGTTGGCGATGCAGAGTGATCAAACGCCTGAGGCATGCCATATTCTTTGATTTCTGGTTATTTCTTTGATGAAGACCCTTGATCTCCTTTGAAATCTTTTCTTGCCTCCTCAAATATCTGTCTTTATTTCTTAGCATCGAACAATGGGGTCTTCTCTGTAGCTTTCCTGACTCCGTGGTCGTCTGCAGTATTTCCTTGGGTTTCTCTGTCTTCTCCTATAGCAACGCCTCCTTGAGTGATAACAACGACTCTAGGGTTTTCTCCATGAGGTTCAACATATATTAGTTGCACTTGCAGGTTTTGATGAGGTCCTCATCTTTCCTTAAGCTTATCTAGTAGCAAAGGGCAGTCCTCGATGACATGCTCGAAGGAATTGCAATAACTGCAGGTTGTGCAAGGGTTCTGGCAGTCCCTCGCTAAATGTCCTGGCTACGCACAGTTGTAGTAGATTATTTGTCCTTGGCTTCGACCCATACCTCCTCCTCATCCTCTTCCTCTGTATCCACCGCGAGGATTGAAACTTCCTTGTCCGAGAGAATTATATTGTGCATTGTTTTCTTCTTGGTGTACTTCACCTTGGATCTTGTATATGCCCCTTGATCTTTCGTGCATCAGGTCAAAAGCCCTAAAATCTCTATCATCATGCCCTACAGACTTACGAAATGTGCATTACACGTTTGTGGGTGTTTGAACATACTTCTGCATATAATAGAACTCACCAGGGCGATGTCGGTTCCTGCATACTTTGCACCAGGGCAGGTTAACTTGCTTCAAAGAGCTCATCACTCCTGTGGCCAAATATTCATGAAACAGGGGACAATGTTCTTTATCATGACCTTCGGATCTGCATATTACACACCAGATATCTTCTCTTTTGTCCTTCCCCTTGTCCTTATTCATATCCTCAACTTGCAAAGATAAACTTGTTGACCGGCTCAAGATCTAGCTCATGCCTAAGCTAGATTCTCCCATAGGTGTTGATTCAAGCTTCATGGCTATATCCAAAGATTCTGCCTGCAATGCAATCTTCTGTTGCATCATGGGAACTCTGATGTGTGGTAAAAGAGAAACAATGAACCATTCTTTTTTCTGCTCATCTGGGATCTTAAAAGTCAATCGGCCTATTAGGGTCTTGAATCTCTGATCGAACTCCCAAACAGGTTCGGCTCCCTTCTGTTTGATCTCCTTCAGCTCAGTAATACACTGTGACTCCGACTTAGGTTTTTTAAACTCTACAAAAAGCACATTCTTGATCTCATTTAGTGGCTTAGGCTGCGCAAGTCCTTGGACAAGCTTCATGTACCAACTCAGCGCATGATCCCTCAATGTAGTGCTAAACTGGTTTCTTTTAACAGCTTCATCGGTAATATTTTTAATGTTCCATACGGCCTCACACAGGAACCAATGCTGATCAGGATCTTCAAATCCATCTCCTTTAAAGATAGGGAGCCTCATCGCGTCTTCCATAGAGCTGCCTAGGTTTTCTGTCTGAGTAGATGCTGACCTACTAGTAATAGTAGTTTGCAGACTCTGGTGATTTGAAATATTATGATTACTTAGTGTTTTTGAAATAACAGAAGGATTGATATTACTTACTTCGGTGGTCTGCGTAGTTCCTAATGTCTCTAGCTCATTTTGGCGATGTTCTTCAGCTTCCTCTTCCTCTGCTCTGGTGGGTTCCGAATGTTCTTCATCTATCAGATCTGCTTCTTCTCCACTGTAGAAACCCTCATCTCCGTAGTTTTTCTTGAACAGGTTCTCAAGGTGAACCCCTCGAAATACTTTCCCACTGTGTGTATGTTCGTCTTCTGTGTGGTTGTCGCTGTCTGAATTCTTGAACATTATCCTTTTCGGATCCAACCAATCTACTGTATCTTCATGACGTTCTTTTCATGCAACAACATCTTGATTCTTAGCTTCAAAAATTGTAAAAATTTTCCTCTAGGTCCTTTGAAGAAGTATCTCTCGGCCTCGCTATATGATTATGTTCTGTCAATAGCAAATTCAGTGATATACCCTCCAATGGTACTATCGAACTAGTGATTTATAGCCCTTGATACAGCGTTGTCGACTCTCTTAACCTTCTTAATCAACTCCGACGTCCATACCACAGGAGGTCTAGATCTCAACTCGAACTAGGTATCAACTAACCTAGCTAACCACTCGTATAGCTCTTGATGGATTCCTCCAAAGAATATCTCGTGAATATCGGTGAATATGTGTCTCTGCAGCCAACCTTCAGTACTTAGCTTAGGGTTCTTGTTTTGGACTTCTACAAAGTCCCTCTCTTGATCCTCTATCCACTTATGAATATCTATCTTCAATGGGAACCACCTTGACATTCCCTTACATAGATTCCTGTCCTGGAAAGGGAACCATTTGTTGGCACAGGGGCAGACCCGAGGTTCACTCCAAGAGCGCACCAACAATCCCTAGATACTGGCCCTTTCGGCAACACCTATGAAGCAGAGAGGTCTCACTTGAAACAGCTTAAGAGGGGGGTTGCAGGACAGGGATGTCTACAACCATGGGAGTATCAAGTGGATCTATCCAAACAAAAATACAACATTCATATATCACTTATCAGCTAGGTCTATCCTGCACAGCTACAGATCTGTTCTAACATAAGACTGCAAATAACAACATAACAATGACAGAGATCCAAGCATCAATCACACATACGACACAAAATATACGTGGTTCACCCTCTCTCTAGGGCTACGTTACTATGCTTATGATTTATTAAGGCAAAGAATACAGTTCTTATCTGCACTCTCAGCTAGTAGGTCTTCTTTCTTCTCTCTCTTCATTTCACCTCCCTGTGCACCCAGTTGCAGGACTTGACCTTCGCACATAGCTGAAGATCTCACAATACAATCCTCTCCCACAACAATAGAGCTATAAAAACAATATCATACCAATACTCAATGACCAACAACACCAACCAGGTCCTCTTGAGCTTTATTTATACATTACAATCCCTCACCAATAGCCTTAGGTCAAAACCTAGGTACCAAAACCCTACATACCAAAACCCTAGGTGTCTAAAACAGTAGGTCAACTTGACCTTCTTTTTCTGAACTTCGCCAGCCTGTCTTTCCTTCTTCATCACACGGTGCTCCAAAGCATCCAATTATGGCTTTCTCTGCTTGTTGAGTCGTCCAATATCCTTCTTTCTTGTTGATCTATCATCCCTAATCTCCTCGTCCAATGGATTGCTTTTCCGCACTTCACTCCATCTTTCCTACTCTTTTGATAAATTCGACTCAGTGACAGTTACTGTGTCTCTCGTGAAGCTTTCTTTTTACCTTTCCTTCCTTGTTCTTCGCTTCCTTCCATAACCAAGGGCCAATAGGCATTGTCAGTAGGGCCAGCCACTTGATGACCTCTGCTAAGATGAGGTTCTTTTGGATACCACTATCAACGATGAAGTGTAGTGGGGTGTCTTTTACCCACATCTGTGAATGGAAGAGGCTTTTTCCTTCTTCTCGCTCATCTGGTTCACCAGGATGGAGCTTGGTGGTAGAAATGGTGGCATTGGGTTCTGCGTCAATGATCCATCTTCCCCTTTCTGGTTCTGACTCAGACTCAAAACCCGCATCTGATTCAGAGGCTTTCACTTCAGCCATTAGCAACTGTTTTGAGTGGCAGATAGAAGTTTTATGCCAAAGGATCTTATGGAAGTCGCACCACTTCCCGATATCTTTCTTTGTCTTTCCGGTGTCCTTATTTGCTTGCATCTTGGACTGGTTGTCCTGATATTTTCCATCTTTTCTCTGTCCTTTTTTCTGTGGTTTGGGGCTGCCCCTTCCTGGATTTTGCTGTGAGGGGTTCCTTGGCCCAAATTGTCGTGTCTTTTGTTTGAGCTTCTGCTCAATTTTGACATCATATCGGTAGGCTAAGCCTAAGGACGAGATGTCCAAAAATTCAATTTCAGTCTGGATATATCTATGTAGAGCATCGCGGTACTTGAGCACCATATGTTGCTCTGAATATTTGATACCCATCTTGGTGCACAATGTATGTAAGATATTTGTGAACTCTGGCACTGCTTGGTCTCTTTCTTGTCACAGTGTGGTCCATTTGGTATACAAGTCGTCATAACTTCCGAAAGGGTAGTATTGTTCCTTAATAGCATCCTTGAAGGATTCCCAGGTGGCCACGACTGCAAATAATGAGGGTTTCTCTGTTTCCTTTTTCTCACAAAAATTTTCCCACTAATCTTTGACATGGGGAACGACTTTGAGGAGTGAAAAAGTAATATTTTCTCTATTCAAAAAGTTATGGACAGAAAAATGCCCTTCTAGTAGATTCAACCACTTTTCTACAACATCTGCGTCTATATGACCTTCAAATATAGGAATATCAAAGTTGATTTGTACCTTGAAGGGGGCGGCACCTCCGCTCGAGAAAGATGCGTCGCCTGTTGGTAGCCGCCGAAGGATTTGTGCGAAACTATGCATCATCTCATTCCTATGTTGTGTGAGGGATTCCTCAAGCAACATTTTGAAAGGATCTCATGTCCCTCCATATTTCTTTTCTCCTGCCATGAGAGTTCGCTTGGGTGTGCGAGAGATGTTGTCCTCAAGAGAAACAAGCTCGAGACCCAATTCTTTGTACCCTGACCTCATTGGGGACATGCATTAGGACGACAAGGAGAAGACCGCTCTGATACCACTGATCCAGATTTTATGAGAAGAATGAAATGAATACAAATTATTAAAATATGATTAACACAGAATAACAAAGATATAGTAAAACTGGTTTTCTATTCAATAACGAAATAAGCTGAAACTGTAAAATGCAGCGGAAAACAAGCTTGTTGGAATGGTGTCGGCTTATCTCTGAGAAGAGATGTGACAATTGCGCTCATTCGTAAGAAGATGATTACAATGAGGCTCTAAAGGTCCTTTTACAATAAATAGTAATGTAAAAAACCCTATACATCCAAAATCCTAACCCTGCGATATGAAGCGCCAAAAGTCATGTGGACCCTGTTTAGGTAAGTCAGTACATCAACTTCCCAGGGTCATAACTTTTGCATACGATCTTTGTTTTAGGCGCATGATAGCCCATTGGAAAGGTATCGTCGAGGAGATTCATTTTGGGCACTCCATCATGCCTTTGGTTATCATTGAGAATCTCAATCCTGAAAATCCTTCATTTAGGCCCTCAAAATGGCCCCAAAAGTTAAAACGGCTAAAAATAGTAAATTGCCAAAATTGCCAAAAAACTGTTTTGAGCGAGTTGGAAAAGGTGGGTGGCCACCGATATCCAACTGGATCAAAAATATTCCCCGCACACCAACGAGGCACATTTCATCAGTTTCAACGATCATATCCAAGGCTCTAATATTTGGAATGCATATTGGCATAATCGACCTCTCATTCAGGAGCACACATTCTGGGAAATCCAGGATGGTCAGAATGCTCTTTTTTGGATGGATTCTTGGAAAAAGGTACCTCCTTTGCACTCCTTGGACAACATGCACCCCCTCCAGCATCATATTCCACAGATGGATCATCTCAAAGAAGCAAACCTCTAGTTAAATGTTAACCATCATCCCTCTTGGAGAACCTGGAAAAATCTTCCTCGTGACCTACACATTCCTGAAGATTGTAATATGTAACCTTCGCTCACCATTGCCTCACAAAGGAAAATTCACATCAGAAATGGATCAGACATTATCCAATGGGGACACTCCCCCCTGGGTACGTTCACAATTAAAGAAGCCTACATCCTTCAGGAGAATTTCCATACCCAACCAAAAGAGAATATATGGCATATTATATGGAGATCAAAATTGTAGTCAAAGGTCTCCACTTTCCTATGGCTCATGGTACAAAATCGAATCCTCACCTAGGACAATCTTCGGAAACATGGATTTATAGGGCCCTCAATTTGTCATCTCTGTCAACAAAATGAAGAGTCAACAGAGCATTTACTCAATCAATTCTCCATCAGTGGTGAGATATGGGATTAGGCTTCTTATATCATGAGGAAAACCAAGAGAGAAAGAGACAACATCATAAAAACCATTGAGAATTGGGGAGCCATAGACTACACTAACCCAAACTTGAACATGATATGGAAGTTACTACCAGGCTTCATTGTATTGAAGATATGGAAAGAGAGAAACAAACACATCTTTCACTCCCAATCCTCCTCCCCTTCTCACATATGGTCAAATATTTTTGAAAATATGTAAGAAGCCATCCGTGCTTAGCACTGGACACAAGAAGACCTCTCTGGAAATCCCCAAGAATCCATCATCCTCTCAAACATGAAGCTTAACTTACCAAGAACCTCACCCAACAATACTCCTCGCCCCACTTCCCTAACCCCCATACTCTCTTCTTGGTAGTGCCCCCCTCCAGGATATGTTAAATTAAACTTTGATGGGGCTTTGAAGGGTAATCCTGGACCTACAGGGTTTGGAGTAGTCCTTCGAGACAGTAGAGGGAAAATCAATTATATCTTAGCAGGGTACCTAGGCCATGACACTAATAATTCCACAGAGATCTGGGGCCTCATCGGGGGAATAAAACTATCCACTAGCCTAAATCTAAACCATATAATCATAGAAGGGGATTCTCAAGTAATCATCTCACTTGCCACCAAACTCATCAATGGATCTGATCCTGCTAAAGTGTCCCCAAGTTGGTGCCTGCTTTGTCCTCTTGAAACCTTATGAAGTTTTCTCCTTCCTTCTCTCACACTCATCCCTTTCCATGTGCGATGAGAGGAAAATAAGGTAGATGATAAAGTAGCTAATGAAGGTGTCTCATCTCAATCAGGGGACATCCTGATCGAGACTCATCAATCCCTAACACCATCGTTGTTGCTTCACTCAATGGAGCTTTCACTCAAAGATTGTCCTCCCCTAGATGGGGTGACATCTGGAAACCATGCGAGCTAGGAAGTTAATACCCCAAGCTGCCACCCTCTCCCTCAGTCCCTTCCACATGAGTAACATTCACTCGATGGGAATGATGGTGCACCTATGTGGGAAGCTAGTGTTAATGGCGCACTCAAAGCATGAGATGAAGTCTGCCATGACTGGTACAAATCTTCTGCATGTTGTCAACTCAACCTTAATGGAGCTCTCCACTATCAATTCAGACACAAATACGAAGGTTAGCATTGGAAATTGTCTCATTATTCATATTTCTTTTCTTGTTCATTTTTGTGTTCAGGTCCAGACTCGAGTTTATCCCTCCCATTCTGGTTTCTCATCCCCTAGGCATCCTCTCCTCCTCCTGATTTCCATTGTTCCCCAGCTTTCCTAATGCCTCGATAAAGGGGAAATAATAAGAGGGGACCAGCCTACTATAACTTTGTTTCTCAGCACCGTCATCCCTGACCCTCTGCCGAACCAGTTCTACCCCCCATTTCTCATGCTCACCCTGCTGGTCCTTCCTTGAATATTTCATCTAGCTCCACCCAAAATTGGTCGAACAACGACCAACCATTGGCTTATGTTGAGGAAGAGGTCCCTCAAGCCCCTCCTCTGGAACCTACATACTCCTTCCTCTTCTCTTCCTATGATCTTTTGACTCTTCCCCTCGCTTCTAATCATCATTCCCTGGAAGGCGATTTTTCTCCAAAATTGGAAATTTTCCCCTTCGAAGGAGAAATTCCTACCACAGAGAAGGAAGAAGCAACTCCAGTTGTTGTTGATTCTCAACCACCTATAGCTTCAGCTCCTGTGTCACCCAACACATGGTCCTTCTCAAAGAATCATCTACAACTAATTTTTGAAATGAGATGGGATGCAGTAGAGAAACTTCACCACCAGACTACCCTCTATCGACGCCTGGACGTTCTATTCAACACCCTGTCAAGCGAGCCAACCAAGAAAAAGTGCCCAACATTCTACCAATCTTATGTGTTTCCTCCACGACCTCCAAATGGTGACGAGAATCCGGGTTCACCCACAGTCTAATTTCTTTTATTGTTATTATGTTTCTCTGTTCAAAACAACCATGGATGTAGATAGGTTGTTTCATAGTTTAGGGAGTCCAGTTTGTACCAAACTTTAGCGAAAACTTGACAACGTACCACCTATTCTGGTTTCCATATGTATGGAAGAACAGGTGGCTAGTTTTTCAATGCATATTGTTTTGATGATAATATAAGAAAATACAACTATTTTATTTACAAAAAAGAAACTTTCCCATGGATACAAAGGGCTTTTCCTACTGTGGATGGTTATGCAAGCGTTGCTACTAACAAATGTGAAGTGATATGATTAGTACAAGTTTTATGGAGAAAGATATGTGCAACAAAAGCAAAGACAAAATGAACTTAATTGTTTTTCTTCTGATTTTTTATTTTTTTTAAATTGTAGTGCTTAGGAGGTCATGGAGAGTTAGTCTTAATAAAAAAATCACTAATATTGGTATACTTAATAGCAATAAAAATAAGGATGGAATAATAAACAAAATGAATGCATGTCTACCAGTGAACGGTTTGGATTAAAAAAATAGGTCACAATGGTGATCTTTACAAGTGGACAGATACATTGACGCTTGTTTCTTTTCCCATGTCATTGCTTACAACATTGCTTCCTATGACTAGAATTTCGACCATACCTACCACGGTAAATAGTTTTGAGAAAAAAATTAGGCTTTTAGTTGTCGTGTTTGCTCACCTAATTTATAAGGTCTCGCTCCTAATTTTTAGGGTCTCCTAGTGGTTTAATTATAATATGCCTCTAGCTTGTTTTTATGTGATATTGAAAACGCATTGATTAATGTCTTGGAGGAGATAAACAAAATCCCTTCCAATATGGAAGGATGCCCTACATGTCGTCCTGAAGCTTTTTGTTGCCATATGTGAACTGACTAGCTTGTTAGTTGTCCTCGATTAGAGGGAGTTAGTTCATTGTGTCATATTAAAGGGGTTGTGTTTTTATAACTCAAGGAAAAAAAAAGATCACACAGTATAGTATTTTAGCCACTTTGATTTCATTTATACAAAGATTAGAGATGGAAAAGGTATTGCTAAATTCCCTACAAATTTGTCTCTCAAGGATCACAGAAAGAGAAAAATTGCATGTGATAAGCTCTAAGGAAGAGACAGTTCCATGGATGTTTTCCTGTAAGTACCCAAGCCTAATATGGGGAAGATATTTTCTAAGAACGAAAATCCTTTTTATAACGTATAACATTCCCAAACAGACAATTCATCGGGTTCTTGTTTCACTTTGTAATGATGAAAAAGAAAAGGGGGATCTAGATTCTTTGTACAAATCTAAGAGATTTATAATAACATATGAGGATGATAAAAGTTATGGGTTTCTTATTTTATACAAGAGGTTGTGGATATGGATTTGGATTTGGAGGATTGTTAGAATAATGTAATTACATCCTCAATTAATTTGTCTACGGTTACATGTAGTTGGTCAATTATATGCAACTCCATTGCAACTAAATTTTTATCTTAAAATAGAAGACAATTCAATGGTGTTGTGTGAAGCATCAATTCTACAAACCAACAATTGGTATTAGTGTCAGAGTGGATCTGGGCCTAATTCGCTCACAAGAGGTCCCAGGTGCTTAGGGATTGTGGAGTAAGATAGGCAGTCCATGATAAAGAAAAGAAAGGATTGTGGAGAGATAAATGTGGGATCGACCAATTGCTACAAGAACTAAAGCGATAAAGGAAGTGTCGAAGTGGAGTGATAAAGGCAAGGTTGGAAGATCGCTGGAAGAAGTGAAATGAGAAAGAAATGATCGACAAGCAAGAAGGAATCACCAGCAAGCGATAAAGAGATAAAGACAAGGAAGTCACAAAGTAATTGTAATTTGGATTAAAGACAAGAAGAATCGAGTTATCGTTGCAAGAAGAATCTCTGAGGAATATTTAAATAAAGAAAGGATCGATAGATCGTGTGATGGTGTGGAGCAATAAACCCACAGGGGCTTCACCTTGTTGACCAATATATTATCATGTTCATTCATAAAGGGGGTCTTTAAATTATGAAAAATAAAGTCAATATATTGTAGGTATTGGGGGGGTATAGGGTACGAGGGGGTTTATCGGTATTGGGGGGTATAAAAAGGGGTATTAGGTAAAATGACATGATATATAGTAAAAATAGGGTTTTTTTATTGGAAAAATGTGTTGGGAGGGATTTTAAACAAAAGGATTTGGA
>JASDQU010379909.1:0-11230 GCA_032191745.1 Picea mariana | reverse complement strand
GCCTTAATCAGATATAATAATTCAGACTTATAAAATTAAACATAAAACTTCAGAAATCAGATCAGACAAAAATTTCGTCCTAAAATCCAGAGGGACGAAGGAACGATTTCAATATTTTCTTTCTTTATCTATTTAATTAACAGAGGTAAATAACTTTATTGACAGGAGAAGGTAGCAGCAGTAGAAATTTTGTTATCAAGAGGGTCCTCCCAAGATCGTTAGTTGTAATTCATACTCAGAACCTATAGGGTGTCCAATTGTACAGGATAGCATCAATGATACTGTGTCACAAGAGAAATTTTAAACAAAAATAGCAGTTACAGCAGCTACACTTATAATCGCCGAGTAAATAAATAAAACAACCATTAAATCCAATTACAACCAATATTCTGATACCAGCATAGATCATAATACATCCTATTCTACCAAATTAAAAAAAACATACCGTTGCCTTAACTCCCGCCTCGATTGATGACCGCGCGCTCCATGCCGCTCCCGCTCGCCGACCGTCGAGACTACACTGTTACCTCCCAGCCAATCGCTAGGGGTACTCTGCTCCCCCCTTAGCCCCTCGAGCCGCAAAGGGGCCACACACTATCCAGATGGTACGTCTAGCTTTCCAGCTAGCCTCGCAAGGCCGAGCTACCACTCCTATTCGAGCTGAGAAAATCTCAACTCCTCACAAGCAATCAGTCAAGTCACAATTCCGGCAGCGTAACGTTACGCTAACAGCCGATCCCTTTCTTCCTCATCTCCCTTTTCTTTTATAGAGTTTTGAGACCCACCAACTTTCCTAATTCACATTTTAAATTAAGTTTCAATAAAATATTCTAAATATTCTCCATCGCACAAGTGTCGTCCATCCCTCTCTTTTCTCCAAAAATATTTTCTTTAAATTTATTAAATGTCTCAAATCCCTCACCCACCTAGAGTCGCTCCTAAATTTACTCCTAGGGGTTCCTAGATCCCCTTACATGTTTTAAATACTTTCCTAAAAAAAAATGTTACTAAATTAGCTCAGATTAGCAGGTTCTTAATTGCAGATTCCTTACTATGTTGACCTTGCTTTTTACCATAAGTTCCTATTTTTTTCCTTTATTAAGTTTCCTCCATTACTTAGTTTCCTAATTCTTATTATTCCCTTCTTTCCCCCTTTTATTAAAGCCCAAAATGGCAGTTGCATTATTAAATCTTTCCCCTTTATTATTAATTTAATATCTTTGTACTTCCACAAGTTAATGAATAATTTCTTCTTTGAATTTTTAAATCCACTATTTTTAATTAAATTCTTACTCTCTTCATTTACCCCAAGAGTTTTATGAAGACTAAACTATCACTTAAGTGGGTTTTTTTGTTTAAATTTTTATTTTTATTCTAGGGTTTTTTTCTTAAGGTTAGACTAAAGTTTTACCCTAGAAAAGCTTTAGACTTAGGAATTAGATTCTGAACTGGGTGACACTTGGTTAGGGAAGTTTTTTTAAGGATTTCTTAAGGCGTTAATGTCTTAGGGCCATCTAGGTTTGTTTCTTCATCATCATCAGTGCGACGTGCTCTTCAGGACGCACTACGTGCTCCAAGGGTGCCACTCGCCTCGTTCGTTTCTTTTTTGTGACGTGCCCTTCAGGATGCACCACGTGTTCCAAGGGTGCCACTCACTTCTTGTGTTTCTTTTGCATGACATGCCCTTCAGGATGAACCACGTGCTCCAAGGGTGCCACTCGCCAGCTTCACTGATTGGTAGACATCTATAACCCCTGGAGTCAACACTCCGCCAGGTGAACTTGTGGGAGACTAAGGGCTCTAAGGAATAAGGCCCTCACCTTATTGCGCACCCCTTAGAATCATCGTGAGCGACTATCGCAGTCTGCCCTCACGGCATTGTGTATCCTCTCGAACTAGGTAATCGTTAACCTACAGTTCGAGCCACGGTGGGAGTGCTAGTAGGCTGTGGCAGGGCTGCTGTCCACACCTCTCCCTCAACCTCTCTAGAAATCGTATGTGGCCCCTTTACTCCATATGTGAGTCTGGTCGACAAGCTATCGTCAGCCTACATCATCAACAATCATGTCAGAACATGTCAACATCATATCATCAAATCAATGAAATATCATAGTAAATAAATCAACCCAAATAGCACACTCCCTGACTCAATCCAGAGTCCAAGGGGTTCCATTGATGCCTCTACATCCTCAAGGTCCAAAACCCTGCACACTCAATAAAACTGTCTCAATAGCACCTGTCTATTTCAAAGAAGTAAAACATCATGTCATCTATCATAACGCATCATAATCAAGGATAAATGTTTTAACATCATAAAAGTCCAGATCACTTGCGAGCAAGTGTCCTCAAAGAATAAGTTTTCTTAGTGCGCCAGAGCGGGATGTTACAAATAATCAAAATGTGTTTGTGGGGTTTCATAAATTGAATACTTAGGTCACACTATTAGTTAACATGGGGTGCCAGTGAATTCCAAGAAAGTTCCAACTATGCATGATTGGCCACACCCAAATACCTTGAAGAACTTACGTGGTTAAGACTTACATGATACTATAGGAAGATTGTAAAAAATTATGGAAAAATTACCACCCCATTAACAACCCTGCTAAAAACAAATGACTTTGTATGGAGAAAGTTTACTAAGTAGGCCTTTTCAACTTTAAAGGAAGCCACATGCACCACTTCAATATTTGTAGTTTCCAATTTCACTAATGATTTTTTATTGAAATGTGATGCCTTAGGCAAAGGTCTTGGTGTTGTGTTGATCCAGCAAGGGTGTCCCTTGAAATTTACCATTAATAAATTGTGTGATTGATTTGGGAAAATCTACCTTTAGAGATGATGGTGATCCTCCATATAGTTTATATTTGGCACCCATATCCAATTGGGAGGCACTTCCATATAAATATCAATCATCATAGTTTGAAGATTTTTCTAGAATAGAGGTTATCATCACCAGAGTAGCATAAGTGGGTCACTAAAATTATTAGGTATGATTATGAGATAATATATAAGAAAAGTAAAGAAAATGTGGTGGTTGATGCTTTATCAAGGTAATAAGAGGAAGAAGGATCCATTTTCACATTATCCTTACCTATACCAATTTGACTCATTGAAGCCCATCAAGAATGAGTGGAAAATGACACTATGGTTCAACTCATTCAAGGGCTCTAGGGAGATATTAACCCTCCTATGGGTTACACATAGTAGCAAAATAACTTGAAGTATAAAGGGCACATTTTTATGGAGAAAATTTATCCTTTAAAACAAAGGATCTTAGAGGATTTGCATTCATTACCTACAACACGTAAGATTAGCTTTCATAAATCCTATGAACAAGCTAATAATTTTTTCTTTTGGGAAAACAAGAAAATCAATGTCCAAGATTTTGTTCTAGAATGTCAATCTTGTCAAAGAAAAAATGTTGAGACGATGAGGATACCCATGGAATTGCAACCACTACCAATCCCAACCTCTATCTGGACTAAAATCTCCATGGATTTTATTGTGGGTGTTCCAAAAGATGATAACAAATTGGCAATAATGGTGGTGATCGACAACCTCTATAAACATGCACTTATGTGCCTTATTGCACCTGTTTATGCCCTCCACAGTTGCCCAAGTATTCATGGATTTATTTTTAAGTTACATGGCGTGCTAAATTTCATTGTGTCAAATAGGGATCCCATATTCACCAACAAAGTTTGGCATGAGTTGTTTAAAATTCAAGGTACCCAATTGCAAATGAGGACATCATGTCGTTCCTAGATTGATGGCCAACTAGAAGTGGCCAACAAGTGCTTAGAAAAATGTTTTCAATGGTTTTCTTAAGAAAACACACATCAATGGGGATAGTGGCTACCCCTTGATGAATGGTGGTACAATACCACTTATCATGGTGATACCAAAATGACACCATATGAAGCTATCTATGGCCCAAAATCCTTGTTAATGGATTCCTATCTACTAGGAAAATCCAAGGATCATGGAGTGGATCACACCCTTCACACAAGAGAATCCATTCTCTGTACACATAAGGACAATTTAGTTATATCCCAAAAACGAATGAAGTAACAAGATAACTAACAATGCTTATAGCATTGTTTTGCAAAAGGGGACCAAGTGTTTCTTCACCTCCAACCCTATAAATAAGAATCCCTCAAAGAAAAAATCCACCAAAAACTTGCATCAAATCTCTATGGACCCTAAAAGATCATCAAGTGCATTAGACAAGTTTCCTACAAATTGACTCTTCCAACCCACTCCAAGATACACCTAGTCTTCCATGTGTCTTGTTTGAAGAAGGTAGTGGGATCCAATTGTAGGGTGCAAACTAGATTTATAGAACTTGATGAAGAATGATTTGTATGGATCTAATTAGAGGTGGTATTGGCTACTAGAGAGCGTTAGTTGCGCCAATGTGCAATCCAAGAAGTAACGATTTAGTGGAAATATATGTAGCTAGAAGATGACACATTGGGAACCAACAATGATTCTATAGTGATTTCCACACTTGCAACCTTGACAACAATGTTGTTTGCAATTTTTGAAGGAAAAAGGAATGTTATAGTGTCCTACCTTAACCTCCCTACTTTAAGGTAGTTATGAGTTATTCAAATAATGTATACAACCAAATTCTTGAATAAAGCCTCATAGATAGCCAGTGGATATTTATTTAAGTTAAAATTGTCCTCTTTATCAAATAATTCCCACTAGGTAGTTGGTACTCAGTAATGATGGGACCAAAAGTAGTTAGAGTTTTGTTATTGAGAATATATTTATAGATCTGGGAGGATATGGATTGTTGGTCAAGGGTTGTCGTTGTAATTGGAGCTTTACTCATAAGAGGTCACCCTACCTTAAGAGTCCTGTGAACATTGCTCTCTCTTTTGGGAAACATTTAATACGAGGGTTATATTTCACAATATTAATCACATTGTATCTTGTATAGATCCGAAATGGATCCAAACTGAAGAATGGGTGTAATAATTAATGCCTATAAGAGACAATTCAACAATTTATGAAGGTTTTCTAAACTATGTAAAAGACAATGTAGATGTAAATATCAATGAGACAAAAATGAAAAAAAAAGTGAGAGGAAAATAGAGAACTAAATGAAATAAGAAAAATGAATAGGAGAGAAAGTTGAGGAATAGGAATTGAAGGGTCATGGTTGTTGGCCTTCTCCTTACCCCCAACACTCCCTATTTCTCTTAATAATTTCACTCTCAAAGGGTCTTTTTGTGCAATATAGGAAGAGGCAAAGAGAGCCATGGAAGCATTGTAACCAAAGATTGCCAAAATAAAGAATTGAGCCCCTATATGAAGTTGGTTTTCCCATTTGGGGTTTTAAGTTAAAATTTTGATTTCATGGTGATTCATGTTGTGTTTAATGTTGTGAGAATATGTCACATGTTTAATATTCTTCTATTTTTTCTTAAGTTGTTTCCTGGTTATTTTATGGGTTAATTATGTGTATGAGTTTCTTCCCTAGATTTACATCACACCTTGCAATTTCATTAATGGTATGAAGAGGATTATCTTTAAGTTTTCATTCAAAAAGTATGTTATTCATACATCCTCAATGAATGCCAACAACTATGGAATGACAATAATCCATTCCACTTTTTATTTTGAGATCAATGGTTTCTAGAATTTCATTGTTCCAATTAGTTTTCTACATTTCTAATTATGTTCTTGAATAATAGTAATTGGACAACTATTGAGGTCATTAGAAAGTGGATGGATACCTATACTCAATTCTTGAGAGTTGAATTGAGGTCGTATGTTACCCATTCTATTCTTGGAAAGTTGTATGTTGCAAGTAGTGTACACCTAAGGATGCACACATTTATTTTCTCCTCCTTGATAACATATGTGGTCATACATGCCATACACAACTCTGTTGGACATCTATTCCATCAGTGTTTCACTTCTATTGTTCGTGCATTGTTCAAATAATGGTTGGATTAACCACTTTATATGGATTTGGTTGTAGTTTCTATTTCCAACATGAGACTCCAAACACCCTACTAGAAATCATCACTCAATTGTTCACTAGTCGTTGGAGGATCTATTGAGGAACCTCATGCACTACATATTTCAATTAATTTGTAATTTTTTAATTAATTATAATGACCATAATGGAAAATGTTGGTGGGATTTGATCCAAAGATATAATCGACTTTCCTATCGGTGGAAATGAATCAATTTTCCTATGAGAAACAAAGAATCAATTTTCTAATAAGCAACTATGAATCCATTTACTGGAGTGAATCTCCTCATCTGAAGATAAAATCAAGATGTTGAGGATTCAATTCCTAGAGTCTTGTGTTGTAGGTTCAGAATGTAGAGGCAGAGCTAGGAGTGATGTCACTATTATAAATTAGATCTGAGGAAGACTACAATACAAACAAGTTACTATGGAAGAGAATTCATTAGTCAAAGAAACAATTGAAGGTTGATTTGCCTAAATTATTACAGTAAAGATTACTTCTACTAGCATTGGATTTCAAATAATTTCAGATTTTATATTTGTGAGGCTGGCCTATGCTATTCCTTTGAGGTAATAAAACCTTTATTGTTGCTTACATGTTAAAACTCCTACTGTAGACATGAATATGGAATTGTAAGGGAATGTGTGCAATAGTATGAAGGGAAAATAACACAAAGTTACACTATATATATATATATATATATATATATAGAGAGAGAGAGAGAGAGAGAGAGAGAGAGAGAGAGACCCAATGGGAATGTGGTTATGTATAATTATGTNTTGGACCCGTCCGGGTTGGACCCTGGCAGAGAGAGAGAGAGAGAGAGAGAGAGAGACCCAATGGGAATGTGGTTATGTATAATTATGTATGGAGGCCAATTCTAGTAAATAAAGCCCATGTAATAATGTGAACACAATAAAGGTGAGACATATTTCTAGAAGGTTCCACCTACTAGAATATTCTTTCTCTAGAATGTTCATAGTGGTTAGAAAGTGCTATAAAAAGAAGTGTAAACAATGTATTGGAGCATAGTGAAGAATACTGTGAATGTATCAAGCATTGCTTGAGGAGTGATATCCTTCCTTAAGGATTAATATATTGTGTTACCCTACCTCAAAGGTTTTGTCTATTTCTTGTGTTCAATATTTTATGCGAGTGATTGGATTTATTTCTGAAATTATATTTTCAGATTTATTGTGGAACATAAAATTTGGTATAATAGCTCTTTCTTCGACCAAAGAAAGGAATAAAATTTTGGTTCTTCTTGCAGATTTTTTTAAGGGAAAAAAGGGGTTGAGGGACTTCAGATTAAATTATGATTTTTTTTTTAGAAAACAATTATATATTTGAATTCCTCTCGGAAAAAATACCCAATTAAAAAAAATGTTTGAAATGGAGTCTGGAACTGAAGTTATCAACAATTTAAAATTAGCAATTTTTTAGGGTTTTTCTGGAAAAAGTCGCACGATTTGCATAAGAAGTTATTTTTATAAACCCTAATTTTTGTTGAATATTTCTTCCAAGAAAGATGTTTTTTACAGGAAAAGATGATGGCCCTAATATTGAATAATTCATAAAAGATAGGAATTCATCAAAGAAAGAGCATTGGAAAGCTTTGGTAAGTTTGAATTTACAAGGTGATGCAACCATTTGGTGGAAATCACTTAACTATAACAAAATGATGACAATATCCGATGAAGAATTTGACAAATTGTTTTTAGACAAATGGTCTCATTCCAAGATTAAAGACAAAGTAAGAAACAAGGGTATATTTTCATGTGGAAATTCCATACTACAAGTCCATGGATGCATTCAACAAGTGAAGGTTATTGTCTCTATTACCCCTAGTTGTATGCATAATTTTATCAATGTTAATTTGGTTAAAAGGTTGCAAGTAACTAAATATAATATTCAATGCCTACATGTTGAAGGTGAAAATATTCAAAATTTTAAAGATTTGAAGATTACAATGGACAAATATCTGTTGCACTCTGATTTTCATGCCACAGATGTGAAGAATGTTGATGTTATTCTTGGATATCCTTGGATGGAATCAATAGGTACAATTAATTTCAACGTGCCAAAGATGTTTATCAAACTTTGGTATAAGAAAAATATAATTACATTGTAGGATATGTCTCTTAGTAAGAAACAAGGGCCCACAAGGGCAAGAAAAACAATTCTTGTATAATTTGAAGCTGAATTAGAGGTAGAATCTACAAAAGGATATGGAGAAAATCTCCATGAATGACACAATAAAGAAGCCAAGGAGATCATTGACTCAATGAGACACCATATTGCAGAGTTGAAGAAAAAAGGATTGATTCTTAAAGTTGTTTTATATCGCCATCCACACCATATAGAGAAACAACAGTCATCAAGGAAGGGGTGTGTGCATCAACACACTTATTATGAACCAACATGGCACCATAAAGTAAGCCAATCAAGGGGTGCATGGAGGACTATTATCTTTACAAGATGATATCACGATAGAGCAACAATTCCATGGCACCAAAGGCATGATAAGAATCAAGATCAGGGTGGAAAGATAACACTTGGACATCATATTTGTATTCCATTAGGATGAATGGATGGTTGTACTTGGTACCATTGGGATACATTTCTTAGTCGATCATATTGTATGGTTTCTTCCCATGTTTCAAGGACGAAACATGCAAAGGGGGATGAAATGTAGTATACCTAGGGATGTAATGTAGGGTACCTAGGGAGATACCCAATGGGAATGTGGTTATGTATATTTGTGTATGGAGGCAAATTCTAGTAAATATATCCATGTAATAATGTGAATACAATAAAGGTGAGAAGGATTTCTAGAAGGTTCCACCTATAATATTCCTTCTCTAGAATGTTCCTAGGAGTTAGAAAGTACTATAAAAAGAAGTGTAAGCAATGTATTGGAGCATGGTGA
This sequence comes from Picea mariana, assembly GCA_032191745.1. Classification (NCBI taxonomy): domain Eukaryota; kingdom Viridiplantae; phylum Streptophyta; class Pinopsida; order Pinales; family Pinaceae; genus Picea; species Picea mariana. Next base: position 2,308 of record JASDQU010379909.1, on the reverse strand, counting down.
AGAATGTTGTGAATGTATCAAGCATTGTTTGAGGATTGATATCCTTCCTTAAGGATTAATATATGATGTTACCCTACCTCTAAGGTTTTGTCTATATCTTGCATTCAATATTTTATGTGAGTGATTGCATTTTTTCTGAGATTATATTTTCAAATTTATTGTGAAACATTATATATATATATATATATATATATATATATATTTGTTAAACACCTTGGCTAGTTGGTTGTGAAAGTGACCTCTTTCTGCTTCTTTTATGTTTTCTAAGTATGGTCTCAAGACATTCTTGGTTGTAGAATTTGCAAACCAAGGCTTGGAGGACTTTCATGAGTTTTATTAATCTACTTTTAATGCATTTGTATTTCACTGTTGGCATTGGCCTGGGGCATTGCTAAGACTCAAAGAGAACCAGAATAGACCTTCACTTTTACTATTGATGATCAACAATAGAGAAACAACTCAAAGTCTCACTTATTACTTACCATTGCTTGTTAGCTGATTGTATTGTGTGTAGGAAAGTATGAGAATAAAGGGTTAATAGAGGCCTTGCATCCAAGAGAAGACATAGATCCTTATAAGGGGAAGAGGAATAGAGACCTAGTAGTCATCAAAAGATAGATTCCTCCATACAAGATTGAGATATAAAACATAGCTAAGAAGAAATTTTTGCATAGTATCCATGTTAGTGAAGTGAGTGTGTTATAAGTCCCGCGTTTAGGGATCATGTAATCTATTATTATACACATATATTTATCTGAATACATCATTGGTGATTCGATTTTAAGGATTAAGGATCACTAGAAGGACCATCCATAGCCAAAATATCATTCATGTAGTTTCAAAAGGTCAATTTTAGATCCTAGAAGGAGCATCATAAATTGAAAATTGGTAGACATAAACTTCTCATGAATTTTGTGAATGATGGTCACTTCATATGGATGATCCAAGTGGATATTGGTGGCCACCCACCTATTCCAAATGGCTCCAAACAGTCATTTAGCAATTTACTATTTTTAGCAGTTTTTCGGTTCTTAAACTTCTAGGGCCATTTTGAGGGCCCAAATGAAGTTTTTTTGGGATGGAGCACCTTCATAATAACCAAAGGCTCTAATTGAGCCCCAAAATTAATTTCCTCAATGATACCTTTCCAACGAGCTATCGTTCACCCAAAACGAAGATTGTATGCCAAAGTTATGCCCTTGGGAAGTTGATACACCAAACTACCCAAAACAGGGTCCACAAAATTGTTGGCTTTTCATCTTCCGGGGTTAGGGTTTTGGATTTTATTTATGTTAAAAAGTCATTTAGAGCCTCATTATAATCCATCTTCTTGCGAATGCGAGTAGCCATCAAATATCTTCTTAAAGGTAAGCTGCCACCATTCTATCGAGTCTTTCACTCTCTTTTTCTATAGTTTTGTACATTTCGCTCATGAATAGAAATTGTGTATTACTGTATATTTGTGCATATTTTTATATATTTGATATATATCACTTATATTATTGGATCTCTTGCAATATCTCTGTATATTTCTTTGTTATATCTCTGCTCTCATTTCGAGCCGAAATTAATCCAAATCAGTGGTATCAGAGTAGTCTGCTCTTGATTGTTATCTAGTGCATGTCCCCGATGAGGTTCAAGTATAGAAAGTTGGGTCTCGATATTGTATCTCTTGAGCACGATATCTCTCGCACGCCTAAGAAATATTCCATTCTGGAAGAAAATAAAAACAATGGAGCAAAAACTTCTATTAATTTGTTGCTTGAGCAAGCTCTCGTGCGATAAAGGGACATAATGCTGGAGAATTTTTCCCACATCCTTCAACACCTGCCGATAAAAAAATGCACATTTTCATCAAACGACCACTTTGGAGGCACCTCTCCTTTCGAGGTACACGTTAATTTTTATATTCCCGTATTTGAAGGATAGATAGATGCGGATGCCTCAGAAAAATGGTTAAATATGCCAGAAGGTTATTTCTTTATTCACAATTTTTCGACAAGGAAAATATCACCTTTGCACTCCTTAAGTCTCTCCCCTATGTCAAACATTGGTGGGAAATTTACTGGGAGCAAAGTTCCATAGAGGAGTTCAGAATATATGGGGCCGAACCCACTTGGGAAATTTTGTGGATGCGGTCAAGGAACAATATTACCTTGTTGGTAACTATGATGACTAGTACATGAGATGTACCACACTACGACAAGAGAGAGGCCAAACAATGTTGGAGTTCACAAATAATTTCCATACCTTGCACACCAAGCTAGGTATCAAAGACTCTAAGTGACATTTGGTTCTGAAATACTGC
>JASDQU010379908.1:0-11230 GCA_032191745.1 Picea mariana | reverse complement strand
CTTTCCATTCTCATTTCTCTGATAGTCAACTTCAAAAAGGAAAATGTATTAGTATTTATTTATTATAATATTTAATATTATAACAACTCAAACCATTGCCCCGAGGTCTTCATACTCCAAACGTGTGTTCCTATCTCGTTTCTCTGATGACCAATCATGAAAGGACAAGAGTTAACATTACCAAATGTATTTAAATACTTTATAACACTCATGCCATTGCTCTCACAACTTTGTTCAAACCTGCTCTCCCCTTTACTCCAATGGAAAGCCTTTGAAAGGATCGGGTTTAACATTTTATTATTATAATATTCTACAATATATACCTTAAGTCATCGCACCTGGGGTCTTTGGAGTTAAATCATTCATTCTCCCATTGTATGTTTGACAACCAATCACGAAGGAGCATTTATTAACACTATAACATATTTTAAACCCTTATGACGCTTATACCATCACTATGAAGACTTTGGACCTCATTCACATGCTCCCTTCCCTTTCAATATGAATGGTGTTATATTAAGGATTATGCCATGTGCATGCAACACACTCTTTTATTTATTTATTAAATGCCTGTGAAATAATACCTTTCCTCGTTCTCAACGTATACGTATTTAAATTTATATTGATAATAATCCATCGAAATATAAATAAAAGAGCTAAAGTTTGAAGTGCGATGACCCATGAAGTTTTTAAACATTATAATACTATAATAATTTGACACCAATCCCAAACCATTTCGGAATTGACCATTAACATATTATAGCAAAAGTTAGTATGTTATAATAATATGTTATATTATATGTAATATGTTATAACATATTACATGTAATATGTTAGTCAATTCCAAAATTATAGTAATATGTTATATTACATGTAATATGTTAGTCAATTCCAAAATGGTTTGGGATTCGTGTCGAATTATTATAGTATTATAATGTTTAAAAATTTCATGGATCGTCAACATATTACATGTAATATGTTAATGATCAATTCCAAAATGGTTTGGGATTGGTGTCGAACTATTATAGTATTATAATGTTTAAAAATTTTATGGATCATCGCACTTCAAACTTTAGCTCTTTTATCTATCTTTATCTATACTTCGATGGATTATTATCAATATAAATTTAAATACGTATATGTTGAGAAAGAGAGAAGGTATTATTTCACAGGCATTTAATAAATAAGTAAAAGAGTATGTTGCATGCACATGGCATAATCCTTAAAACTAGGAACATATTAGCATAATGTAAGCTTTTGCACAGAGAGAAAGATTTCACATTTCTATTAATAAGGCATAAATTGTAAATGTAATAGTTTTCAATATTTATTATTAGTCCCTGCCCTTTGGGCTAGTAGGGACTAATAGTAATTGGTTTTTCCCACTTATTTCGTGTTATCCTAAGTATTACCCTGAACATTTATCAAGTATGTTTTTTACATCCAATAAAATCTTTCAAAATCTATCCATCACTTTACTTAAACCAATCATATACTTTGTCGTCTTATTTGACCTCCTATCGAGGCGTATGTCATTTTTCTAAGGAATTCCTTATGTTTAAGCGTAGTGTAGCCAAACATTTAACGTTAAATGATTAATGTTATATCATACTTAACATTATTTCATTAACATTTTGTTGTAAGAAGTATTTATGATTTAAATCAATGTATGAATATGGACAACTTATATCATCGCTACTATCTTTCAGAGCGCTGACAACTTTTTAATGCTAACGACATCTGGGCTTTCATCGTTTGGCTCACATGCACATGCTCGGTGACAGCTGGGCTTCACTATTTCACGCCTGCTAGCACCATCCAGCACACCGTCTTCAAACATATATTCAAATATTGTGTTGGTGTATATTTTCTCATGAAAGAAAGTATTTGGGAAAGAATCGTATTTACCTAGGAAATCAACAATTCCAGATCTGTGGACGGCTGTGGAGGAAATTAGATCTTCGTAGACCCTCCTTCGTTTGGAAACTGCATCGACGGAAACTACTATATCTTCCCAGACCCGATCGACATGCTTATGGCTGCCGAAAGCAACAAGTATTTTGCTTATACTCTGAAATTATCATTTTGCAGTACATGTATCCTTTACCAGCGGAAATCAATGGCTTTACAAATTATATCGTCGAACGTTTCTGCTAAAGCCTCTGCAGAAAATTTTAGGACGACTATTTTGGAACTTGAATCTGAAACGGAATTTTAGGATGTCAGAGAAAATAGCAAGGGAAGATTCCAAGTATTTGCTAAACTGCTTTTGTAAATGAATAAATCAACAGAAGTGATAGTATTTGTTGTCATAGGTTTTGCTAATGCTCTATTTGGTTCTAATGGCTCTAAACTGTGTCAAAGTGTTATACAGTTTGGTTGAGGCTCGTTGAAGCAATCTATATTTAATGGAGTAGAATCTACAGCATAAAGACATTCAAAGCATTCAATATAAAATGAAATTCAAAATATTGGTACAGTCATAGCAAAGGCTCATACAACAACAAATAAGTTTTTTTTTTCCTGATCAATGAATCATTGTCCATTTTGTGATTTTTTATATTATAAAACATGTAGATATAGAAGCCACATCCTTACCAGCGATTCTGCTAGACATGCTCCATAGCACACGCTTATAAAGTAAAAACAGAGATTGTTTAACAATTAAATTAAAGTTGAAAGAAGACTATTTTGGAGCTTGAATCTGAAAGACGAGTAAGAAAGGCTGCTGAAACAGAAAAAGTGGATTTGGAGAAGTCCTCCCTGGATCGCTTGGTTCACATTTGTGCCCTCCGAACTACGTGAGGGGTCATACCAGGGATCACCAAAAGAATTTCCTTTAGCTTTCCAATTTCTCCTATTTCCGAATTGGGGGATGAGCGGCCCTGCCCTGCCTGTTCTGTGTTCCGCCTGCTACACGTCGATCCCTCACTTGGCATCCGTTCCTGCCAGGTATCTTCCTCTCCTCTCTACCGTTCCCGCCAGTTATATGTTCGCCAGGTATCTATCTGTTGGCACTTGAAATCGTCAAAGGGCACCGATCAACACAAGGGATGGCTAAGCTATTAAAGCTGCCTAAAGAAATAATAGGATGGCTCAGTTGTTAAAGTTGCCTAAAGAAATAATAGGGATTCTTTAGATCCCGCCACAACCAGAGGGTTGCCCTGGCCGGAGGTGTCTGCTCTGCAAAAGACAGCCTGAGCAGAGCTATTTGCACGCAAAGGAAAGGAGCGAAGTCCTTCTAGATGTTCGGGTAGCAGAGCCAAGGCGGGCATCGAACCTAGTTCACTGTGATGGATCCAGTGCAAGTGGAGGAGATGCATGAGGATCATGGAGGCAAACCAGATGGACACGTTGTTAGGCATTGCATGATTTCAGGAACGTGTCCTTAAATTCTTATATAATTATTTTTTAATTTATATGCAATGTTATAGTGCGTCATAAGCTTATATGATTAGGCTTACTGCTCTTTATTCAAGGTTAAAGCAGGAGAATAGCGCTTATTAGTAAGAGTTTGACCCCTATCTCACCAGGATTGCCTTCCATTTCAAAGTCCGTGGATCCAGCTCCATAGCAAGCAGATTCAGTTCCATGCCCAGATCTAACTGTCAAGCTATAAGTAGTGGGTGTAGTTATAACGGATGTCTATCCAGGTGCAATTGATCCGGGACCAGTTTACTAAGTTTAACCAATCCCACCAGGAGCAGAGACGATAGAAGCAGATCCAATTATAGTTTAACCACCATCAATGGAAGATCCAAATCCAGTTGAAGCATCTGTCGTAGACCCGGTTGTCTTACCACCATCAGCGGGAGAGGGATCATCTGGGCCAACATCCTTACTTTTTCGAGAGCTAGTTGGAGCTCGATCAGATCCCGTGGACCTAGTTGACTGAGCAATTGAAGTTCGTGTACTTATGTAATACAATGGTATGCTCCAGGAGGTATGATTGTACTCACATAAAAGCATAAAGCAATACCAATAAAAGCATAAAAGAAAAAACAATAGAAATTATAATCTAAGCATCCTAAAATACTCACATGCATGATAAGCACACGACAGTTCACCATACCAATTTTGTCAATATTCTGCAGAAACAATGAGAAAATTAAGTTTCTATCCGAGGTATCAGCCATCAGATGATTGAGTTACTACTACATACTGCTTTAAAACAAGATCCTACTAATATTCTACCTTGTATATGTCAAACCAGTATGTGCGCTTAACTGGATACATAACACGTAGACCAGACATAATAGGACTGTGCAAAACTACAGCTCTCAACCGAGGAAGTCGTGATGCCAAATCCACAGTTGGACCACTTCCTACTGATTGACCATAGAGGACAACATACTCCTCTTTTACTCGATATTGCTCTTCAAGACATTTATATGCAGCCTCAATGTATGTGTACATATTGTATTCACTCGGTTGTTTCAGAGACAAGCAATAACGTTTCTTACATCAATAACCTGATTAAAAAAATAAGTCTTCTCTATTAAATGCCATACTTGGTATGTTATTTCTGGTCATAAACTTTAGATATTCACAATTGATGAAAACTCAAACTGTTGTACAGGTGAAGCATCCACGTCTTAATTACAAATGTCACACCTTCCCAGTGGATTGTCCATAACCAGAATAGTCATACCTGCAAAACCAAGCGCCCAGTACCTGCATTCGTTCAAAGGCTTGCTCTCAATTTTAAACACTAGAACCACTTAGTAACCAGAAGTGAAAACATGAACTTGATAGCAAAACCACACAATCTAAATAAGGGGTGAAGCATAAGCAAACCAGCCATCCAAAATTTCATAAAAACATGAACTTGATAGCAAAACCACACAATCTAAATAAGGGGTGAAGCATAAAAACATGAACTTGATAGCAAAACCACACAATCTAAATAAGGGGTGAAGCATAAGCAAACCAGCCATCCAAAATTTCATAAGGAATTCTTCATAAACATCAAAACTGAAATTATAGATACAACACAGATATAACAATTCAGATACACAATGCAAAATAAACTATAGCTTGGATAATTTGTATTTATCCTAGAGAATCCATGCATCATGACATTCACACATTGGTATTCGATGTGTTATACTGGAAAACATGAAGAAGTAAGAAATGGCCTATAACTTGGGTGTTTTTCATTTATGAAATTTCACTCTAAAAAAGAGGAGTTGTTGTTTGCGATTCTGGAGAATCATTGCACATAAATTTATAATACATTAAATTTAGATAATACATTAAATTTAGGACAAGTTGAAGTTGCTTACAAAAGGGTAGCAATGATTAAAGTGGATTCAATCTGAATTGCTCATGTCGGTTCATTAATATTGGCACATGGTTCACTAGGAACATACTCTTTTAGTCAAGGAAAATAAATTTAAAGTGGATTCAATCTGAATTGCTCATGTCCGTTCATTAATTTTGGCACATGGTTCACTAGGAACATACTCTTTTAGTCAAGGAAAATAAATAAGAAACAATTTATAATTCATAATCAATTTCTAGGAAAAACAATTTATAATTCATGTGAAAACAAAGTTAAACTCAACCATCTCAACAACCATCTCAACCCCTCAGAAGTTTATTCCTTGCGAAGTCTTGGCTGCGAAGTTGCTGAATCAAACTCCTCTACCTTCTTTACCTTCTCGACAGGGACTTGTGACTCTTCTCGACAGGGACTTGTGACTTGTTGCTCTGCAACTCTCCTTTTTAAAATATTAAAGTAATAAAATGGTAACTTTGTTATTTTATCAAAGTTTACCAATCCTTTACATTCGTTCAGAAACACATAAATACGTGTATATATATATATATTTGTTTAAATTCTTTTTCCATGATAATAAATTTGTTGAAGGTGAAGTTCCTCATGGTAAAACTAATTAATAATCTACTATTTACATGTTTCTTTAAGCTATTATAAAGGAATATTTACCAGTCCATATCTTTCGCTTTTGGACATTAATTCATCATGTAATGCTTAGTAAGATTTGTTTCTTACCAAATCTAAATGAGATTGAATAATTCACCCTGTTTTTAATTCTAAATTTCATTAAATTTCATTTTACTTTACATTAGGAAATTGGGTTTTGTATTTTTCCACCCTTTAAAATACTTTACCCCTTGTTAGCATTTGAAATATTTTCCTACTGCCCAAACAAAATTATGATATCCTTTAAATTTTCTAGCATATAAGCTTCGGGAAAACTTAAAATCATAAACATTTTTATGAACTCAACCTTTTTCCTTTTTAGATTTTGTGTAGAGGTTCTAATTGTTTAATTGTTCTCACTAGAGCAGAAAATGAGTTGTAAAACTAAAGAAGCATCAATATTCTCACCCATAAATCTTCTTTTAAAACACACGCAATCAAGAAGTGAGGATGTAAGTCAAAATGAAATTCACCTAAAACATTCTCACAATTTCACTTAAATTTCTTAGGCCATTTTTGTTAGAAAAACAGGACTGTGAAGCAATAAAATAAAACAAATGTGGAAACAAAACACAGAAGATACACAATACAACAGAGACACAGATTTACATGGTTCACCCAGTGTGGTCTACGTCCACCAGAGAAATTGCCAGGTCCTTCCTTTATTATTATCCAGCATATGAAGGGATACAACCTACAACAAACCCGTTGTAACTTCCTCTTCTTTCTCTCATAGTCTCTCATTTCATAATACAATATTTGCTATAATGCATAGCCGCAATGCATTTCCCTCATAACAGAGGGTTGCCTTCTAGGTCAAAAAACCCTAACATAATTTCTACCGTTAGATCTGCAACCTTATAATGAACGGTCCAGATTTACAATGAAATTACAATATACATTTACAAGGAAAATTTTCCTCGGGGGGCTTTGCCCCCGAACCCCCCAACTAGGGGGATAGCCCCCCCGAACCCCACAGAGGGGGTACCCCCCCTCTGCACTCCCCCGCGTGGAAGAGTGTACATACTTTTGGGGTGTAAAGTCTTCATGGGGTATAAACACGGCTGAAAAACACAAGACCTCTGAATCAAGAAGATAATCAGGTTCCACAACCAATAATTTTCAATAGAGAGTCGATTTTACATTATTTTGAAACACATTTTGTATTATTTATGAGCTTAACATTGTAGATATTTGGCAAAGAAATATTTATTTGGCAAGGAGGATGATGAATAATCATGCTAGATTAATTCCTACACAACCTATTTTCCACAAACAACAACCTTTCTTAACCCTTTGATATTAAAATTGATTTCATCTAACCATCCATGTTTATTTCCAAACTTGACAATGACCCTCTCATATAAACTTATTACTGTAAAGTTCAACCCAATGAGAACTCCAATACCTTCTAGTCTCTTTTAGAGGCTATTTCTAAGGACCATGTCAAAATATTTTCTAAAGTCATCAAAGAAATTCATTGGATATTAACCTTGTTGTTTTGACAATCCTAGCTATAATCCTAAGAATAATTAGGTGGTCTAATGTCAAATGATAACCTAAAAAACCAAGTTGCTCCTTAGTTATGTTATCATGACTTGCAAGCCATGAGATAATCTTCTTCTTCAACATTAATCCATATTTAACTTATCTAAAAGAGGGCTTATCATAATAGTCGTATAGTTTTAAATGAATCTTTCAACACTTTCAAAAATGGAAACAATAATGCTTTCCTTCCCAGGCTTAGGAAAGCCTTCACTAACTATTATATTAAAAAGGTTGTGAATGTGAGGAATAAGAATGGTTCTTCCGATCTTTAAAATGTCAACTTGATAACCTTCAATGTCTTTAGATTTCCCTGTTGCAAGGCGCTTAACTTTAAACTCAAAGTCTAGTCTACTATAGTGAAAATATTTTTTGTCATGAGACATATTTGGTTGCTAACTAAAACATTAAGGGATTCATAAATTCTTTCAAGATACAAGTTGCATTCACCCATAGCAATATTATAATCATCTCTATCTTTCTAAGTTAAAATGTTTCCCTAGGGAATTTTTTGTTCAAATTTAGAGAGGTTGACGAGATTTTCTTTATTCATGTTTAAGTATTTATGCTTCTTTCTTTTGACAAGAGTTTCATACTCTTTTATTTTAATAGTGGTTAGAGATTCATCTATGGAATCTTTGATATTTTTCTTAGTATTGTTGCAAACTTTAATCTTTTATTTTAATAGTGGTTAGAGATTCATCTATGGAATCTTTGATATTTTTCTTAGCAATGTTGCAAACTTTATCATATCAAAGATTAGTTAATTGGATTTTCTTTGTGAAAGATGTATAAAAAGAGTACTTGTTTATGCAAGTTGAAAAATTCAATGTAAAGTTATGATACAAGTCCTCAATATTGTTATTATTAGGGAGGAGGTTGGGATTCTTACTAAATCCTTTAAAAATGGTCAATTTAGGTTTTATAAAAAATTAGGTGGTTTAATTCACCATCAATATCCTCTTCATTGAGTTGCCTACATAAATCTATGTTTTTAGTTAGGAATACATTGGTTTGTGATCCAAATCAAGTTCTTGATTTTCTAATATACAAATTTTAACAATTTGATTAACTAATGAGTTGGAACAAATAACATAGTGAACCACACTCTTATGAAGACCATGGAAGCAAGTAATAAGTAACCAGGACTTTACGGAACAAGTTTTCAATTAAATCCCGAGAGCTTATCTTGTAAGTGCAAATCAACCATATGATTGAGGTTATAGATGTTGCTTATGATTATGGTTTGGTTATTTGTGGTTCTTGCATCAAAGTCTCCTAAAAAATAATATTGCATACATTACTTAGATAGGAGAAACTTTTTTATCTAAATTATTTTCTTTGAATCACTATCTATATATTGTTTATGTTTGAAATGCATAGAATGTTTAATTTAAAAAAATACAGTCCAAGGAAACACATTTGAAACACATTTAAACACATTTGAAACACATTTTTTTAAAGAAACACCTCCAAGGAAACCCAATAGATGTTTCTGTTGGCATCCCTAGTAAATTTTCTAGCACTGAAGTAGCCAAATGCACACAAACATTGGTGACCACCAATTGAACTAGCCTAGTGGGCTTATCAATGTTGGCACCCTGTTTTCGTGCAAAGTCCATGTAGCACATTAGCACATTAGACGAGCGTGTTAGCACAATGAGATGAGCCACATTGTAGCTAGTTGTAATTATTTGTAATTGTAATATAACAACTTCATGGTATATTTGAACGAGATGTGAAGTGTTAGGGTTGAGTACATGTTAAGGTTGCATATTGTATATTAAGATTTTGTAAGGAGGAAAAAGAAATCAGAGTTTAAAGTTCCCTATGGGTATTGTAGGAAACATGAAGAGATTGTATCAATTATTTTATGAATTGTAACATAAATGAATGTAATGTGGTTTTCTTTCTCATTGTAAGGTATTAGAAGGAAGTATGCATAGTAGGATTACACTTTTTTATCACAATTGTTAGTAAAAACATCGAAACAGTAAGCACAATGACACAATTGATCCAAAAGATGATACCTTATTATCTTGAGAGCAAATTTCACTTGCCTCTTCGAGGGGGCAACCTCCAGTAGACCAAAGATCAAGTACAAATGAATTCACAAGACAAGTTTTTCCATGTTTTCTACCCCTATTTATACTATTTCTATCTTCTAGAGAACATTCTAAAGGAAGAACTTTATAGAGGTGGAACCTTCTAGTAAGTCTTCTTACATTAGTCATGTTCACATTATTACATAGGCCTTATCTACTAATGTCGGTCTTTATTACATAGAAAAGCTTATTTTTCTATTTACTTCAAGGGTTAGGGAGGTTAGGACCCTAACACTCATATTTTATTATCTCTTATTGAAAATGATAACACTAATTGACTATTGTTGGCTCAAGTGTCAAACCTAGGGTTTCTTAGTAATGGTGCCAATAATTGGTTCTATTTTTGAAATAGAACATATTTTTGCAAGAGAAAATAAGTTATGTCATGGAAGCCCTCACAATGGGAGATAAAAGATTGGATTACCAAAAAGGAGATCGATTTTGCGCAGAGAGAAACAAAAAACCTACACATGGATCCTAAATGGTGGAATGATGGGTATATATATTTTGATAAACATGAAATTTTCTTTGTTGAATTTCCTAGCTTATCACATGAATGAATAAAAAGACAAGTAGAAATTAATACAATATGTTGCTCTCAAGGACCTATAATTTGGGATCAACAAATTCTTGAAAGGCTCAATATATATTAGATAACTAGTGGATGCATGCAATTGACTATTGGTTCGAGCAAGTTAAAGAGCACTACATAGTAGATTTTTTTATTGATTTTAGCACCTCTTTCAGCATGACAGAGAGGAATTTTAAGGCCAGACCAAGAGGAAGGTTGATCAAAGTAGTACTATTGTAGATTAAGATTTTTTTCGTGAAGAAAGGGTCGATGCAGATGATATCGTGTTGGGTATGTGTTATATTCTTTGCACGAGTAGTAGTGTCTGAGCTTATGCGCCAGGCATGTAGGGGGGTTATAGGGGGTTGTAATGCCCTTATTTAACAAATCCTAAAAAAAATTGTAAATTTAAACATTAAGATTATTCAGCATAAGCAATAAGCAATTTCATTCAGCATTTCGACGTATAAGCAATAAGCAATTTCAATATTCAGCATATAGGCAGCAGAAATTTAAATTTATGAACAACAATCTAATAAATTACATAACAACCACATAACCCAGCAAATTCATGAATATATATACCTCTGACTGATGCTATTTTCCCAATATCTGGCTGTCCTCTCTACTGCTTTGCCCAAAACTCTGCCTGTTGCTCTGACCAAACCCTACCCAAAACCGACTAACCACCCAGCCAGCTAGGAGCAGCCTATCCGACTCCCTAGCTCCAGGATTCCGTGAGGATTCCTAGCCCCCGAGCCCAAAACTCCTAGCAACTTGGTGCCCCCTGCAACAGTTCACCCAAAATCCAAACCAGAAAATATCCCTCAGAAAATACAGTCCTCTCTTGCAATAATGCTCCTCTCCCAAATTTTCATAATTCATTCCCCGAAGGCCTCTGCCCAGTCATATCGCCCTCCATTCACCGACTCCTACCCTCCTTTAATGCCACCCACCTTATCCCTCCATTTATTACCTTGTCCTTCCATTTATCACCTTATCCCTCCACTCAATGCTTCATCCCCCTGCATACGTAAAGTTTTAAAATAAATAAAAATTATT